>JABUQX010092959.1:37500-67500 GCA_015478945.1 Trachelipus rathkii
TTTTGTATTAGAGTATAGTCGGACTTAAACATTGTTCGCTATATTCCCCTTCCCTTAAATAATTATTCCAATATTTTCACTGTTTATAGTTTTAGACTTTGAAACAGAACTTTGTTTCATCATTTATCATATTTGTTCCATGCCTTATTTTGTTGTCGTGAAAATTGACAATATTCGTTGCTTGGTTTTTTTTATTTAGCTGCCCTTTAAGAATTATTAAAGGCCAGGCCATAATCCGGAATTGTCTAATTGTTTATGTCACCTCTTAATCACATTTCTGAAGGCGCAACATTGACAACTAAACAGAGTCCAGTGACTGTATCTTTGGACTTGTTAGAAGGAAACTCGTTGGAGTTGGTGAAAAACACGCAGCCTGGCTCAGAAATCCTTCACGTAAGGCTGTCACAGTCACCAAGATTTCAACATATAGGTAAAATTGGGTAGTCTGTCCGGAATTTTTAACCATTGATAGGATATTTTCTTAACTTTAGATATTCTACGAAAAATTGATTTGAAATTCCCAAAAGTGCGGTCTATAAATTCTCTTCAAGCCATAGTTCATATATATATTATATATATATTATATATATAATTATATATACTATATATTATATATTATATTTATTATAATATATATTATATATATTATATACCACAAAGGTGGGCATTAAACGCTTAAGCTCTAAAGCGTGTAATCGTTACATTAAGTTCGTTAATTTTTTCATTAACTTTTATAACGCTTTCGTTAATTTTCGAAAGTAACAGACTCTTATGAGGTTTACATTTGGGAAGTTATGGTTACAAGTTAAATCTTTTTCCTACTATCTGTTAACCGCAACCTTATTTACGCAGTTTATATGAATATTTTCTTATCAATTATTTTAAATTGTATTAGATTCAATTTCGATAAACTTTTTTCAAAAATTTCCTAAACGCTCCTCTCAATGGCTTAAAATGTGTTTATTCTACACTGTTATTATCCTGTTTAGTAATGTTTAACATGGTTTTTATTATGCTGTATTCTCATTCCTTATTGGTTCATTGAAGAAAAAAGAGATACTGACTGCTGCCCGTTCAAGTGAGTTGTTATGTTTTGTTTGGTTACTTGAACTTGCTTATTCTGTGGACTAGTGAAAAATATAAGAAGTAGGTCTAATAAGCATTGTAATTTGTACAAAATATACATACTGTATTTGTTTTAAAACTGAAAGTTGGTATATCCTATTATTTTTATAATACATATATTATTAGTATTAATTGAGGTATTTGCGCTTTGGAAGTATTCTTTGGGCAAGCGCAAAAGTATCCTGCTAGGGACTCAGATCTGATGGCTTAATATTCAATAATTTGTAGGTATATTTATTAATCATATCAGTTGAGGATTATTTTTCTCTTGCGAATCCTTTATGAATATTCATAGAAAATTTATGAAAATGTTTCTTGTCCGACCTCCCGTTCGTTTCTACATATTGTAACACTATATTATTATTTTATATTTATATATATATATTTATATATATATATATAATATTATAGGTATTTATATATAGTTTAGTATATATATATATTATATTATTATAACTATATATATTTATATATAGTATTATTATATATTTTATATATATATATATAGGTATAGTAATATATATATATATATATATTATATATATATATAGTATATATTATATATATATATATACTATTCATAGTGTGATCAAAGAGAAAATTAGTAATATTATTACTATTGTCTTGCAGTAACAACGCTGCAAGTATGAAAAAAGCATGGGATAAACTTGCGTTACAATTCTTTACCTATAACGCTTTAGATGATTAAAATTAAATTTTTTTTGTTAACGATTAATGGCGTTAACTTTCTCGATTAATGGTGCCACTTTGTCGTGTATTATATATATACTAATAGTATATATATATGTATAAGTATAGTATTATATATTATATATTAGTATATATTAATATATATGAGAATATTATTATATTTATATATTAGTATATAATATATATATAGACACAGCTTTTGTGGTGATTTAAAAAGTATTTGAATGTTACTTGTACAATATCTGATACCTAAATTCAATGCTTTTATTTGGAAATTGGAACAGTAGAGTTAAAAGCTTACACTGGAAAGAAAAACTTGCCAATTGAATGACCTACATCCTGAGTCAAACACTTATAAATATTTGTGAATAGAAACATATTCCTTTACATATAAAAACCTGGTTTTAATAAACCATTCATAAAGCTCTCCTGAGACGCAATGACTTTTTTGAATACCTGACAAAAAAGTTCCCCAAGTTATTAGAAAAACCCAAGGAAGGTATACAACTTATGATTATTTTGAAGAAACTGACACCAATTGAAAATGATGTGTGGGTTGCTTTTAAAGTTGTTCATAACTTTTTTGGGAGCTTTAATAAAGATACTAAATATAAAGCTAGCTAATAACTAAAGCCAAATGTGGAGATGTTGGAAACCTTAAATTTGGACTGCAATGTGGGTGTGAAAGCTCACTTTCTTCATTCCCACTTGAATTTTTTCCCAGAAAATTTGAGATATTAGTGAGGAGTAAGGAGAAAGGTTTCACCAAGAAATCAAGAGATGAAAAAGAGATATCAAGGTCTGTGAATAAGAATGTGATGAGAGATTATTTATTGTTTCATGTTGAAAAGAATGTCAAGAACAAGAGTATAAATCAAACAAAAGGACATTTTCAGCCAGCCTGAATATAAGAAATGGTATAGGCCTACTATGCAATATGTTAAATGTCTTATTTTAATAATTAAAATTTCATTATTGAAACTCAATAACATTCATAATTAATTTCAAATTTGAGATCATAATTATAGAATATAAAGGGATAGAGCTAAGATATTTCAAAACTTAATTTGTGAAAAAAACCTGACAGGAAAATCGGGGTCATTTTTGGAATTAGTGCTAAAAAATATTAAATAATCTGCTGTAATGATAAAAACATTGGTTAACTTTTTTGAAAATGTTAGCCTGTATAATTAAATATTACTCTTCAATGGAATAACTTTAAAATGAATTGGGAAGGATGATTGAAATACTGTATTTATGCATTAATTAAAGCCAGGAGGGGAAGGGTGATTATTAATGTCAATTATTATATATATATACTTGTATATTAATATCCATCAGTTTATATATTAGCTAATTAATGGTAAAGAGGATAACTAATGTGAATAAATTAGTATCCTATGTAGATATTTCAAAATATCTTTAACATAAATGATCATTTAAAAACACCTTTGCATTGCTAATGGTAGCTAGTTTTTAGATTTTGGGATGAGTTTTATGGAAAGAGCAATGTTTACAAATATGTAAGAATAGTAATAGTATGCCAAGCATTAAATGCTTCTCTACCCAAAGCACAAATTTATAGCAGCAGAAAGATTAGTAATGATGTATATAGTAGAGATGACTTTGATATTTTTTTATTACAGAGAAATGGATAAATTAGAGCTTTTTGGTGATTTATAACAGGAATTTCAAATTGGAGGTTAATGTTTATCCGTACCAGTGCATTAATTGGAAAGGTGGTGGTGCACTTTATATTAGAGACTCGAATCAGTCTGCCCAGAGATCAGAATTTAATTAAAGCTTCTCCAAAGATTGAATCTCTCTAGGTTGATGTTATGGGTAATAAACTTTTTAAGTAGCTTTCTATAGATCTCCTCATGATTGGAAACTGATTGTTACAATGATAAATAGAATTAAAGAAGGTATAATTATAGTGGTCAATTTCAATTTTCTTTATTGATTGAGGTACTTTTGCCAGTACTGATCAGACCTTATTATTTATTGACTGTATACTTGATAAATTTTTAAGCCAGACACTTAATAAGGCAGCAAGATCCACTACATTAATGAACTTAGTATTGTGCAAATTCAGATTATTTTATTAGTAATACATAAACTAGCATAATTTATTCTTGAACTTACTATAGGATTGGCTTGTACAGCAATACATTCCTATCCACACCTTAGATATTACTACTTACGCATCTTAATAGCAATAGTGTCTTAACTTCTAGCCCAAGGGCCATTATATATGATTTCCAGGATAATCTTAGAATTTAAATTTGGAATGGAGAATTTATTCCTTTAACTGATTTCAGACTACCATAAGACAAGTAAATTGCAAATTACCTATCTAATGGCTGTTTGGTAATAACTACCTTTTTTGTCTTGTTGGGAGAGAAAGTAATCTTCATGTTTCTGACCACTGTTGTTTCATTCAGGGCACATTGGTTCTTTTAAAATGCTAGGAGTCTTGGAAGATGACCCAGAGTGCGCAATCATTTGTTTAAAAGAAATAATGGTCATTTGCACATGAACAAAAAATATCATTCACCATGAGTGAAAAGACCAGGGCTTAATACACTGCCCTGTGTGTATTCCAAATTCTGTAATAAATATATCAGACCTTGTATTTTAATTCATTACTTCAATTTTGCAGTTTGATATGAAATTTTTAATAAATATTAGAAGTGTTAGTATGCCTTTTTCATGTCTAAGGAGTTAGCATAAATTCGTATTTATAAATGACTCTTGTATATTACATTCTAAATTATAAGGTTTAATCATTTAAGAAAAATGCTTTATAAATCAACTATTGATATCCAAACTCTGTTGTGCTCATCTAGAAATATTTGCAGCCTATGAAGGATCATTCTCTATCAATATACAAAGTCAGCTGGTTAAAGCTATTGAGCATTGAGGAAGAATGTGTGTGCCTTTACTGGTTTTAGAATTTGTACCAGCAACGATATTTGCCCTTCACCTAGAAACTCTTTAGTACCCCAAATGATGTTAAAAACTATAGGATTTATCTGTTTATTGGAATTAAATGTTGGAGAAAAGAATAGGTAATCCTATCTCTACCTGAAGTGATTTTCTTTATTTGAGAAATTGCCTGGCCCTGTTTGAATATAGTAAAAGTCTCATTATATAAGCTTTAATAATAACGATTTAAAAGAAGCCTAGTGAATTCTGCCTCATCCAGACTGAAATCAAAAGGTTCTTTATGGACTTCAATACTGCTTTTTATAGCTAATGTCAGAACTAGCTCCTTAAGTACCTCAAATTTGTCTTGTAAAAACTGCAAGCAAGTTGTCACCAGATTGCAATAGGGCTCTGCTTGTGAGATGTGTGATAACTGGAAAAAAAAAATATATATCCGTGGATACCTTATGCTATTCTTTCTCTCTTTTTTTAATACTTTGGATGTGAATGATGATAGATTTTATATAAAGTATTTCCTCTTCACTGAGAGAGAGCAGATATTTTAACAATGATTCGCAAATATTGATTTGATTTTGCAAATATTAGATACCTTCAGAACTCTTGCTTTGATACCGCACAAACTGTAAGGAACAATACTCGCTTGAGTTGTGTAGTTTGCCAATGTGAGATTGTACATGGCATACTTATTGCCTATATACTATATATATATATTAGTATATATTATATATATATTATTATATATATATATAATATATATATATATATATATATATATATATATATTATTAATTATAATAATATATATATAATATTATATATATATATATAATATATATCTATAGTAGTATATATATAAATTATATATATATTATATATACATAGTATATAGTTAAATATATATAATATATATATATATATGATATATATATTATATATTTTATTATACTAAATATAGTATATATATATATATAATATATATATATATATATATATATACTATATATATATATATGTATATATATATATTAATGTATTATACTTTATATATATAATAAAAATTATTATATAACGTAAACGGGGTAATCTTCGGTCATGTGGGGCCTATTCGGACCCGTGGGGCAATTCGGCTCCAGTGGCGCTCAAAATAGCCTATTACAATGTTAAATATATCTTTAAAGATGTAAAATAATGTATTTTTAATGTCTTAGGTATTAATTTTTTATGAAACCTGGAATTTAATTTCATTAAGTCATGTGATTTTTCTTTCTTTTTCTTATCAATGTATACTAGGGAAAAATTTAGGTCTTATTGCTAAGAATACATACAGTTCAATATATAATGTGTCTACATGATTATTGGTACAATAAGATAGTGTACTTCAAAATAAGTTCATCAACCTTAATGTGCAATTGTTGGAGTCATTCAGGCATGCAAGAGATAAATATGTTTTATTTATAAAATTGTAACATGGGGCAATTCGGTCCCAGGTTTAAAACTTCCCGTGGGGGAATGCCGTACAATTAAAACTTCATTAAATTAAATTTTTTTTTTTAATACTCTTTTACCTTCAAATTTTGGGTTCCTCTTAATGTTTCAAATGTTATTATGGACTTTTTCAGCAAGAGAGGTGGGTAAAGTTTTTCACATAGGCCTAATTGATATATCTATAGCACAATTTTTTTAGCAAATGGTTCACACTTCGCAAAAGTAACACGGCAGGATACAAGGGATACTCAGATGATGAATGTTGCCAGACCCTTAAGCAGTTTTCATTCTTGCATTGGTTTCTTAACGAAACGTAATATGCTAAAAACGCTCAGAGTTTGGCACTTCGTTTTGTCAAAGCGTTCCGTTCGTTTTGTCGACAACGCAAATCGTTAAAAGAAACGCTCACCAAACGTAAAGAATTTTCCTTATTTCTGTGTAATATAGATTAATAAAGAATTGCCACCTTACAGAATTAATAACATTACAGATTCATTTTTGTCAAACAGCGCAAATCGTAAAAAAACGCTCACTCACGAAACGTAAAGAATTTCCTTAATTCTGTGTATATTAGAATACAAAGAATTGAGGAATTCCTTGCGTTTGGGTGAGCTTTTTATTTACGATTTTGCGTTTGACAAAACGGAACGCAAACTCGAACATTTTATTAGTTTTCAAACCAATTTCTTAAAAATAATATTGTAATACATTATGTTTAAAAAGAGCTAAAACGCTTAAGCTTGCGTTCATTTTTGTCAAACAGTGTTTGCGTTCGTTTTTGTCAAACTTAGCGAAAAATCGTAAAAAACGCTCACCAAACTTAAGAAGTTTCTTATTCTGTATAATTCGGAATAAAAAAGAATAGCAACCTTACGAATTAAGGAAATTCCTTACGTTAGCGGCTTTTTTTACGATTTTGCAGTTTGACAATAAACGGAACGCAAACTCGAACTTTTATTTCGTTTTGAACCCAATGTATAAAATAATATTGTAATACCATTACGTCAGAACTGTAACTAACTTATCAGATACTTTATCAAAAAACACTTTAATAACGTTTCTTCCGTGCTTCAGCCTGAAGTGCCCCAAACTACCCTCTCGAAAAACCGTGGGGCAATTCGGTCCACGTTACTGTATCGGCTTTCTCCATTAATGATATAATTACTCATATACAAATACCAATTATACTAATTTACTCCTAAGGATACATTAACATATAAAAAAAATTTTTTTGAAAAAAAAAAAAAATAAAGTCTCCATAAAACTTAGCATTTTGAGTACCCCTGATTTTGGACCGAATTGCCTCGTTTTACGTATGATATATTAATATATAATTATATATATATACTAATTTATCTTATACTATATAAATATATAGTATATTTTTCTATAGATATCTATATTAATGATATATATATATAACTCATATATATAGTAGTATATAAATAAAATGAAGTGTAAAGTTAAAAAATAAAGAACTTAAAATGATAAAATAGTATAAATATTTGCTCTGCTCACTTCGCTGATTTTCACTACGTGGGGATTCTGGAATGCTGTACTAGGGAGATGTGTTGTACAAAAAAAAATGTCGTTTAAGCAAGTGGATTCGAGGATAACAAATGGTATCCTCAGAGTGAACTACAAGATCTGAAACCGTATTCTGGCCTGCAGGACATGCAGGTTGTATAGCCTTGTACGTTGTTGGCACTCAAGTAATGGCCCGCAAGAGAAGGTTGTTAGCTTTTGTGTGTTGCTCGCCTAAGTAATCCACAAGTGGTATTCAGTGGGCAAATAAGAAATTGCAATCAAAAAATGACTTGTATGAATATGATGATACAGGTACAATAAAACCTGTGACTGAGATTTCTCAACAGCAAAAATAAGATCCAATATATAAAATCTCAAGTTACAAATGAAAACGTGTGAAAGTTGGAAAAGGGGTTTTTTGAACGTGTATTATGGTGATGTAAAAAGAAGTATGATCGCAACTTGAAATATGGATCTATACCTTATATTCAATATTTTCTTTGCCTCCTAGAGAGTTGTCTGATCTCTGCAATTGAAATGATCTGCTAAGATGTGGTCCAGCAAACAAATGTTCATATCTCTCAACCAATCAAATGGCGCAGGTTCTGTAAAGAATATCGGCATAAACAATTCCCTCTGGACTTGAATCCCGAAAATATTAATGTGAGACAACATTACATTCCATGTCTTGTCTGTTATTTAAAGAAATAAAATATTAACTAAAGAATTATAAACATAAAATGAATAAATAAATAAAAATGAAAATAAACATGGGGTTTACCCTGTGGGAAGCTTGTCCCTGGAAGTCTTTAATTCACAGGATTGCGAAGAGAGGATGAAGTTTGATAGATCCTCTTCGGTTTCAGATGATAATCTGTGTGTGTGGAAAGCAGTTCGAGTTTGGTCATATCATCTACATCATCGACGAATCAATATACAGTAATTCCACAGGATTTTAAATGAGATATGATATGATACATAAACAAACTATTTGCATAGATTAGAGTGGTGTGCCTTCCGCTGGCAAGAGAGGTCCACTTAAAATGTTGGCCAAAACAACAAAGAAAAATATATTTTATCTGAAAAGTTTTCTCTTGTCATAAAAAATTAGTGTATGGAGAGAAAGAAAATGGTTATAAGCTTATGGAAATATTTAAAATAAGTTAAATATTTATACATGGGCATGGCAGATTGCCGCCCCCACCCCCCTACAGTGCATCCCCAGCCATAGTTGAGGTTTTAATATATATATATATATATCATATATATATATATATATATATATTATATATATATAGTATATATATATATATATATATTAACCCGATTATATTATATATATATATATATATGGCGGAGAGGAAGTACGCTGGGATCAACAACATTGTACCCGACGGTGAGGTACCTCTCTCCGGCCTCTTGTCTGGAGATATGAAGTTCGACAAGAATTGTTTGATTTGGGAGTCAAAGTATAGGAAGATTAGTCAAATCGGTGTAGGTTTGTGATGTTCAAAGATAGTGGTTTGAGTGTCTAGTCAGCACAGCAACCACCTGACACCATCAGGGGTAATACGGAGCAGATTAGATTTTCTCCGTAACGGAGGAAGTTAGTCTTCAGGACTCCGTCGGCCTGCTGACTTGAATGACTTTCGAGGAGGATTGTGAACTTTGATATAGAATGTTGATACAATCTAAGATTTTACCTAAAGGAAGATGTAGAATTATTTAACTCGTTTCCCGGAGCTTTCTCGAAGATTAACCCGATAGAGGTCTCGAAGATTAACCCGATAGAGGTCTCGAAGATTAAAAGTAACAATACCAAAAGCATCAATATTAAGGATAGTGACACTCCATAAAAAAGTGTTATTTTACTAAAACGCTCAGAAAATATATGGTGGGAGGTCTGACAAAAGTTAATGTTTACCACAGTCCTACCCCAACAATATATAAATAAAAGATTATGATTAAATAGAATTAGTTAATACACCTTGGAGGGCAAGTTAAAGGTTCCAAGGTGTAAAATATCATGAGCAAAGACAGCTCTAGGATCAGAATCGATGAGTGGAAACCGAACGCTTCAAATATTGCTCATGGCATCAAAAATCAAGGGATCAGAAAATCACACGACTCAACAATTTGTGAATAAATGATGACTTAAATGAATATGACTGGGGGGATGGTTCCAGCAAGTGGTGAGTATGATTCAGGAGAATACAACTATGCTGAAGTACTTATTAAGGAGGAAGGAATCAGGCCAAATCCCAACGTTAGAATTGGCAAGGAGAGGGATCCAGATGAACCACAACTCCGAAACAAATCCAAGAAGAAAGATTCAGGATGAATTCAAATGAGAAAAGCACCGAGGAAAAGATTCACTAAGGAATCCAACCAAGATTATCAGCCAAAAAGAAAAGAAGGAATCCCAAGATTGGAACGTAGCCCAGAAACAGACGGATCCCACAATTAGAACTCTTCAAACATAAACAATAATTGGTATTTATACATAGCATTTTATATTTTGCAATCATTTTGACAGTTAAAGAAAGTAACATAACTATTTCTATTTAAGATCATACCTGGTATGATCCAATAGGCGGT
This sequence comes from Trachelipus rathkii, assembly GCA_015478945.1. NCBI lineage: Eukaryota > Metazoa > Arthropoda > Malacostraca > Isopoda > Trachelipodidae > Trachelipus > Trachelipus rathkii. The sequence goes on from JABUQX010092959.1 coordinate 47,896, forward strand.
TTCTTATATGGGGAACAATGATGTCAATGGACTTTCACAGCCAGACAGTAAACTGTAACAAAATGTCAAGTTAACTATCTAGAACATTAATACATGTTATTTATCAGAAATGCAATTACAAACTTAAATAATGTGGTAAGTTATATCACTAACCTTGAAACCAGCTAGATATGCTTTTCAAGTTCTTCAAGGTGTGATATGTGAGCACTACTATGTATATATAACCATCTGTGCGTCTGACTGACTATGTTTTTAATTAGATTTTACTTTGTTTAAATATTAAATAGTTATCTTAGAAAGAGACAAATAATTAGAGCATCATAGAATATTGTCAATATTTCAATAATTACAGCCATAAGATGAATAAGATTGTATTAACACAGGCTGGATCAAAAATGGTTACAAACTCCAGACTGTATTATAAAAAAACATTTCCTAATATAAACATTACCAAAATCAAACTAGCGAATTGCCAATTGACACCATGGATGCATGATCAATATCTCCCTTATATCCTCCCCCACTAAATCTAAACCCCCACCTCAATTTTCCACGTCGTTCGAAGAAAGACGGGAGTGGAGAGGCAAGAGCATAGAAAACAGCGCGCAGGGAAGGATACTCAGGACTCTCTACTAAACTATGGATATTTACAAAATAAATTTTATATACAATTTTTTTTTTTTTTTAGATAAATTTTCACATTTTATTCTTTAGTGATCTAAGAATAAACGGTTCTAACAACGAAGAAAATCAAGTTAAAGGGTTCCTTGTTGATATTATCCTACAACCAAGAAGAATCAAGTAAAAGGTTTCCTGGTTGATATGATAGATATGAGGGGTGACAATAGGTACTTCCCCTTAACAATGCTGTTATAACAAGCATCGATTATGTCGGCCTCTCTGACGGTATTATGATCTGTCCATTATGATTTTCTTCTATAAGAGATCTTGATTTTTACCAATTCAACTGTAGATGGACAGTTTCCTCATCTATTCGCCTGATAACACCGGATCTTCTATAACGTATTTGGCCCACTGGTGTTCCAATCCTGATTAAGGTGTCCTTTGATGGTTAGACACATACATCTCTTACCCAAGGGGACGATAGTAGTAACTTGGGATTGGGCATTCACCTTTCAGCAGCCTCAGTAAATTTTTTCCAAAGATCGATGTTATAATTGATGAAACACAGCAGTTTTTATGGTTTATCAGAAGATCTCTCGGCACCTAACAATGGCATGACTACTGATCGTCTGATCCTGATACTCTGGGATACTGACAGAGATGTTTCTCGATGTCTTGTACTATGTAGAAGTCAATCTGAAAAAATCAAATATTCCGGCAGTTATTGAGTCATGGAAGGATTTCCAATTATAAAAAACATGAGCATATTATCTAGTCCAAGATTATTAACTTTCATCATATAATAACTGTCTGGAAGCGAAAAAAATTGAGTAGAGTAAACTAACGTCATTTTCACCCTCACTATTCTCAACTGCACTTTATTGATTTGTGGAATCAGAAGTACCAAATTAATTTATTGAGAAACTGGACGAGTTATATAAAAAAAAAGCAAATTTAATTAAACGTAGAATTAGTGCATCTGGTTGACAATAAAGGTATATACAGAAAATCTTGCTTGGAAAGTTCATAAGTCTTGTTCCACTCAACAGCAATAGTTGATATAAAAGAAAGTTTTTTAATTTTCATTAATATTTTCTAAATTAAAATAGAAACAATCTAGGAAGTCTTTTTTCCTGATTCTTTCTATTTTACATTGTTACTTTTGATTTCCCATTTGGTCCATTAATTCGAAGAGAGAGAAGTCTTCTAAGCCAAGTATAGATTTGATCAGGAGAAATGCGGATTATCTCATTCGGAACCGAACACAAATCTGGTAACTTCATTTAAATTGACCGCCGCATTTTCAGTTATTAATTACGGTTCTCATTCCCCATGGGGAAATGATACTTTGCGCTCACAGAAAACATGCAAGTCCAAAAATCAAAACTACATCCTGATTACTATAAACCTTACGCAAATCATTCATAACATATTTTATATATATATATATATATATATATATATATATATGTGTGTGAGGTAGGGTGTTTTCGATGACTCCATACATAATAATTATATGCATTTGTTTTGATAAATATATACTAAACAGTATATATTTATACATTATGCGTATTTAACCATTGGTTAAATAACGTGAGGAATTCTATTACACAAGACTTTTTTTGATTTTTTTAGTTTATAGTTTTAATTTTTAGTCTGCAAGCATACAAAAAGAATCCAGACACACCAGGAGGGTTTTTTCGTCACTTTAGTTAAAGTGTTTGACGATCAGGCACACAAAAAGCATACATTCAAACAGCTTCGATAGATATGAAGAATGTTATACGAACAATATTCAGAAGGAAGTGTTACTTACAGCGAATTAAGAAGATGGAATAAGATTTTTTTTCAGATAATTTATCAGAACTAGAGTACTGATAAGTTTGATTGGCAAGTAATTTAAATTTAAACGTTCCAAAGTCAGTAAGGGGAACGACAGAAGTTTCATTTTCTAAACAGATGAGCAAAGCCAACTTTTATTCTCGACAAGGCTTATTTTATTGTATCAGAACACAAGTGTGTTCCATTTTATAACGCGAGACAAGGTTATAAAAGACTGGTCCTTCTTCAATAAGGTACATACTCCAATGGAGTCGACATGAAGTTTATTCACTACTAGAAGTAACTAGCAGATAGTTATAGTGAACCCCGGCTAAGCATTTTAAATAACAGGGTTCACCACCACCAACGTTATCCCCATATATTAAAGGTTTATTATGGGCATAATATAATATATGTGAACGTTAACTTTAAGGACATCCGTAAAAAGCAGTGGTAACTTCTGGTATTGGCAATTGAACCGGAAGTTTTTAATAATGGAGCTTTTTTTGAACGAACTGAACCTTGAAGTTTATAATTTTACAGGAATGCTTTTGTAATCGTCGAATGAAGACATCTCTTAGCTCAAATGGTCTTCGATCGATCCATCATAAGTAAAGAGAAAAACACTTATATAACGAGTCTCCTCCCCGCTGATTTCTATCGGGAAGAACCCAGGAGGAATGAAATCCAAAGAAGTATTTTCGGCGGGTTCTTCTATATTATCATTTCGGGAGATCGGGAGCGAGCATAGGCAACTAGTATTTTTAGGCACCTGATATTATGACGTTGTAAAGTCATTTTTTCATAGAGTCTTCCATAGTTCTAAGTAACCTCCCCATCAACAGACTCATATTTGGTAATAGATGAGATGCATTGGTCGGTATATATACATGAATTTTATAACAACGGGAGAAAGGTCTAAGGATTTGACAGCCCAACCAAAAGCCTTAGTTCTTTTATCATCAACTCCATAATTTATTCTGACCCCATTTGAAGGTTCATAGATGATAAAAGCAATTGGTTTGCGTTCTCCGTCTTGGATTTGAGAAAAGCAAGCACCCGCCCCGAGGGTCTGAAGCATCTACATGTAGCTCCATGGGAGAAACCTTTGGACTATAATCGGGGAACCCTAACAATGTGGGATTTACTAAGGCCTCCTTAAGTTGATCAAAGGCCTGCTGACACTCCGGCGTCCATTTAATGGATCTACTACCAGTCTGGCATGATAAAGGCTTACTGATTTGAGAACAGTTGGGAATATGTCGCCTATAAAAATTTACCATTCCCAGAAACTGGCGTAATTGTTTTACCGAAGTCGGGACGGGAAATTCTAACGCCCCTTTGAGATTTTTTTGAAGGGGAAGTATACCAGTCTGTATATTTGGGTGACAGAACTCCACCTCACGTACGGCAAAGCCTGGGTTTTACTGGTTTAGTTTATACCGCATTTTTCTTCTAAGGCAGCAAGGACACGATCCAAGGTAACTAGATGATGTCCTCTTTGTCTTGAACCTGAGGAATAATATCATTTAAGTATATCATGACCTCTGGACCATGGTAATCTCCTCTAACCAGATCATTCCGAACGTTGAATGTTGCTGGACCATTTTTTTTACACCAAAGGGCATTCTTAAATATTCATACTGGGGCAAATGGAGTGGAAAAAGCAGTTTTTTCAACACTTTTGGGTTCCATGGCCACCTGATAATAACCACGGACCAGATCAATGGTTGTAAATATTTATTACCTTAGACATATTAGTAATCATTTCTACTGGGCTACTCCCCATTAAGGAATCTAGCAAAGCAAGAATTTAATTTGCGGTAGTCTATGCATAAACGCCAACTTAACCGTCAGGTTTTCGGAGGAACCACAGGAAGCGAATAAGGGGATTTCTAGGTCTAATATATCCGCTCACAGTTCATGACATTGTTTTTTTTCTATTTTTTGAGCAAAGATTGACAAGCGATCACATATTCTATCTTACATATCATCAGTACACATTTTTCTTGTTTGATATTAGTAAGCCACTCCAACGTGTGGTCACCGGAAACTGAAAGAGCCGATCTATGTTTTAAAACAGTACTTGCGATTAATCGTTTCTTTTCGAGGTCAGAGATAGGAATATCCGCAAAGCAAAACTCCTCCTCCAACTTAGTGGGGGACCATACGTCTGCTTTAAAATTGATTTCGGAATTCGCCTCTACTGGCCTAGTATTAATTTGAAGAATCTCTTCTTCTTCCAAAGAACACAAACTACCTACTACAGTACCCTTCCTAACATAATGAGGTGTATCGAAGGATTAAATAGAGCGATCTTACACGAATCTCGCAAATCCAATACACCAGGAATTGGTACAACGGATCCCATTGGCTCTGATTGAAAACCTACCAAGGCAGAGATTTCAGATGAAGGACAACTTACATCCACCATCTGACAAGAAAACGGGGGAACATTTATGGAATTAACCGTGACGCATTTATAAAAGGGGATGTTTAGACTCATCCTTAGCTACGAATTCTATACAATCATTAGATCTATGCACCAATTCCCGCGTAGTTAAGTCTGCTGGGAGAAGGTCATTTTCTTTTAAAGCGAAGCCCCCAAAACTAGCGGAGCAGGCATAAATTCCTGGGGAACTACCAACAAAATGAGGTTAGATACATAATCACTGTCAGGGAAGTGCAAGTTACATTCAGCATAGAAGTCAATAGGTACTGAATGTTCTCGGACCAGACCACTGATGGCATTAACTTTTATATCTACAGAGGGCCGTAAGGGCAAGTTCATCATGTACGCCTCGGTGATTTCAGTGCTAATTAAACTAATTCCACCACTGTCTACCATACAACCGTAGAAACCAGAGCTATTGGGAACCAAAGCGACTGAAACAATCAGAGGGTCCTCCTTGAAAGGAGTACAATGGACTACCATCGTCGTAAGGGATTTTCTAAGGGTTTAGGTTATTTCTAAGGAAGGTCGTTCAGAAGATTTCTCGGGAATATTTTTAGATATTTTAAAATTTTCTGAGCCTCCCATCATCATTGACTGAGTCGATTAAGGGTTATTCCTCCACCCAGAGGACTCAAGTCGGGGAGCAGGAGTTTAAAGGGGTCATCACGGCCCATCATCACTAGCGGAAGGTTTAAATTTTTACTGTGCAGGTAGGGTGGTTCCACTTGTTTTTTGGGACGATGAGGCCTTTGATTGGTCTTTATTGATTTTGAGAATACGACGGGGAATATACTCTTTTCAAGGGAACTACGTTTCTAAAGGGAAGACGGTCGTGGTCAGAATTATGGGACTGGGGAGGAGCACTAAGGGAACACCTCATCCCAGCGTGAGGACCACCACAGAAGGGACAAACTACTTTTCTGATATTCGGCCAGAAGAAGAGGAAGAAGAACTTCTAGTCGACTTGGCTGATGTGACTTTCTTTCTTTGCAATAACTGCCATACTCCAGAATATTTGTAAACACTCCTCATGGAGTGACCTGTTTTGTGTCGCAGTAGTTACCACCACAAAACCCTTGTCTCCTCTTCATCAGGCTTAGGATGCAGAAGTTGAATTACGGTCGGGACGAACGGCACAACCATGGATGGCTTCTTTGGAAACAACCATTGGTGGATGTCACAGATAGTTACCCGGTCCGCCGCCTGCCCCGCGACTGATCCCAATTCCATATGTTTCGCTTTCTTTGCCGGACTAACTCCCGGTTTTTCCTCTCTACGGATATGCCGGTCCGACTCTGATTATTAAGTTTGGTAATATATAGAAGTTATAATACAGATAAGTGTTAGCTGACCGCAAAACGTTAAATATAGATGATAAACCTTTAAATGCGAGTTACAGTTCCGGGATACCGGGTAGTGCACGTATTTATCCTGGATAACCGGATTCCAAAGATTAAGTCTAGGTTCACTTGTCATCGCAGTCTCTTTGGGCATAGTTGATTGTCCGATGTTCAAGTGGAATTATTTGGGAAATGGGAATTCGGGAAAGGATATTCTCGCTATATATAGGCAGTATCCGCAAAATTTCACTATTTTTCCCAGGATGTTCTACTGATACTCAACTCCATCATTTTAATATATTGACGGACGAATGTTTTCAATATATGGGAGGGTAAACTTACAGAGAATGCTATTTCTAGGGATTCAATGATCTTCTATCATTATCCAGGATATGCCTGACTGCTACGGCGCTCTAACCGAATGTGCAACATTTTGATGCTCTCATTAGGGTATCGGTGAGCGCTATGATACTTCTGTATTCTTCTTTTCTTTAGTTCCTCATGCCAATGGGGTGGGGTCGAAGATTGAGGTCTTGTCCGCGCCCCTGGATTCTTTGGAGTTACAATGTACGAGTTATTTGTCATAGAGTAACCTGAAAGGAAGGCAGTGGTAAGGCTACAGTGAGCTGGAGAGCTTACCGGCGGCTGGGTTGTATCTATATGGTGACAGTCGGTAGTGATGCGGTCCCTTTTCTTTTTTTCTCTTCCTATTGCTGGCCTATGTTGTGCTACTTATTTTGTACTTTTTGATATTTTTTTTTTTCTGGGGGTTTTTTGTTTCTTTGGCGAAAAAATCATTAACTGATTAATCAAAAAACTTTTTTTGTTTTTTGGTTTTCTGTTATATTTATCAATTTTGTTGTATTTAAATGTATTAAAATAATTTGTTTTTATTTATATTTTTCATATAAATAAATATAAATTATATCTCTTTATGTTTTATATATATATTTATATATATATTTATATATTTATAATTTTTTATTAATATTGAAAGAATGTTTTTATTAAATATTTATTTCTGGTTAAAATATAAAATAACCGACGGTTTTTTTTTTGGATATACATACACACAAGTTATTATCTACAGAGAAGTATTTCACGTTGTATATGTGAATGAAACCTTTGTTCTCGTCATATAGTTATTCAAAAATTTCTCTTTTCTAGCTTGTTCAGAAAAATCGAGCCCAGGAAGTTGCTTAATCTTTGTGTAAGCCGGGGCACTTGGGTGAAGGATAAGAGACATATGAGGCGGTAGTTTTTTATTAGTCTTTATTTCTAATAGACCTTTTCAACTATAAATACAAGACCAGAGTAAAGACTTAATGAGATTCTTGTTTTTCACTCGTGGTTTCTCGGCTATTTTACTATTGGAAACAAAAACTTGTAAAGATTAATTCAGGCATCCACACAGCACCTTTAGCTTCCTGCAGAGCTCTTTTTACTTAGAAAGTTTACAAATGTAGTAATCCTGAATATGCAGAGGCGGAAGGGGTGGCGTTTTGGTGCATAAAAGCATCCAGCCCATGCTTCTAATCTGTCTCTTTTTCATGTTGTGTTGGTACCATCTTGGAAATTGTGACACTTGACCGCATTAATAATGGGAGTCGATAAAGTGAAAATACTTGAAACGCTTTTTAGTGCAAATCGTATGGGAAATATCTATGTGGATTACACACCAGAATAGCGACTGAAGATCAGATACGAAAACAACGAATCTGTTGTCACCAAAGAGATATTACGAAATTTTAAGGGACATTTGTTTATGCATTTGCAGTTCTGTTAGTAATTTATTTCATAATTTTTCACGAACATCGACGATCAAGCCTCATCACATCATATGGTGAAGGGGGACTTAGTTACGTTAATCTTCTTCGTAATGGTGTCTTTCCTTGTCCTCATATCGGTGATGTGTACTAAATTGGGGAGAGACTTTAGATAAGTGGTGAAGTAATTTTATCCCGTGGGTTTGTATTAAGTTAATCATTTGAACGGAGATTGGTTGATTTTATTGGATATTTGAAGTTTGAGGTTTCTAGAAGAGGAAAGATCGTATGAGTAGGCTACAAAGATTAGGATAGAATTAAAAAGTTATTTTAGGATTAGTGTATAGTTATTTTGGGTTTATAGGTTTAGGATTAGAATGAAGATTGAGGATTAGAAAGGAATGTGTGATTTTCTATTAGGATTTTCTTTACATAGACGTGGGTGTGACTCATATGTGAGAAAATGATATATAGATTTGTTTGGTTGAGATTGGGAAATCTTAAGAAGGTTTATATAGCTTCACCGATATCAGTAAACGTAAGTGATATCCTTATCTTATGTCATTATTGCCTCGATGATTGCGGAAATCGACTTTTAGGTTGGATATTACCCCTGCATACTTGATCATGCGGTTACGTTCTGCTGTATACAACCCTATTCGCCGCTGTAGTCACTATCGCTTAACTGGGTGATCCAAATTTGACCTTTCACAGTCTCTAATACGTTGTCCTATATTGGCGAGTTTTCGGGGGGTTATTAATGTATATCATTCTTCAGTGCTTCTTAGTAATGGTTTTGTGGCTGACCGAGTTGAGGAAGCTAAGAGATAATGTCATGAGTGGCATTTCGTCAGAGTTTGTAGGCACACTTCACTCCCTCGTCTTTATTCTTCCACATTCATCTGGCCCTCTTCTGAGTTAAGGTTTTATTTTTTCCCTCTCATATAATTTAATTATTTTGTGATTCACGTGACATCATCTACCGGATGACGTTGTTTCTACCCGTTAAGGATACTAATGGGGCGTTGACATTGTCAGAGAGAGGGATAGAATAGTACCAATTCTAGCTTCTTCTGATGCTGTTTCAGCTATACTTTTACTTAAGCTCAATGGTTGCGTCACCAGTCTCCTTTTTTTGGGTAAATGGAGAGCAAGTTTGGTTTTATGTTGCTGGTGACATTCTATTAAGGGGGTTACTCTGTACTTCGCTTAAAACAAAAAATCGGAAACAAGAAAGATATTGGGTGGACCACTCACAAGAGTTATTGTGGGGGAGGCAAAATAATATATCATAAATACCTTATCTTTTAGACTCTACGATGACTAGTGCCAAAAAAAAAAATAGCCTGGTAGAGGTGACTTATAAAGATACAAGAAAAGGGATTTCGTGGGGATGAATGAATAGAAAGGAGTGTGGAGGGAAAATTAGAGGATGCACGCATCCGGCATCTTAGAAATACCATATGTTTTTTCTAATGAAATTGAGTGTTAAATATAAGAAATAAGAAAAATGAAATTCGAAAGAGAACGAAAAAGAAAGAATTTACTTTCACTTTTTATTTTATTTAAGAAAATGACACTAAAAAGAAATAGAACAAATCCAAAGTAGCATGGACCGAAAAAGACCGTCAGGAAGCTCATCAGAAGTCATCATCGTTGTTCCCCCCAGAGACGGCACGCCACCCTTCACCATGACTTTAAAATTATACGTGATTGCTTTGGCTGGGAGAGGGATTTAGCTTATAATAACAGCCATGCTGTTTCTGGGATCTTAAAGGGGGAAGCAGAAGATAAGAATAAACCGGTACTCCGAGGTGAGTATGTTGTTCCTCGACCTTCGCTCTATATTATCATCTGCCGCTCTTCTTTAACAACTAGATGAAATAGCAATAAATGACCAGTATTAGTAACCAAACCATGAGAAAACCACTTTTAAGAATATTTCTGACTTTCTCGGGAAAAGAATTTCCCACCATATTATGTATGGAGATTCCCTACGTTGGGGTTTTTCTAGATGTTTAGGTTATGGTGGGTGATGTTCAAAAAGAATTAAATATGCCAAAAAGGGATAGAAAGATTAACCCTTTGTTAAAGGTCTACGTTCAGTTTCTTGGCAAAAAAGCAAAAAACTTCTTCTCCTTTCTTCCGTTTTTTACATGGAGAACCGTTCTCTATTCTAGGGGCTATATCTATCTGGATTGGCAGATTTAAGAATTAATTCTCTTCTCGTAACATGGTAGGAAGTGTTGAAATCTCTCCTTAACAGACATGCGTGAGAAGACGCTAATAAAAAATTTACAGCGGTGGCTAGTGGGCGGCTGAAATTTTCCCCGATCAGAATTTGATCTTAATGATACTTTTCTTCGAGTGAGGGATTAAGATGAACCAAACATTTATGGAATAATAAAAATGTTGACTAAACTATATTTGTTTATAACATCACGGGAGAGAACAAAAATATGATATAATATTCCACTTTTGTGAAGTTTGTATTATACTCTCAATTAACTATATTTGGTAAACGCGAAAAGAAGGTTATTTGTTCTCCCCCCACCCTTTGAAGTGAAATTTATTAGCCCTCTTCTTTGCTTCCTCCTGGCCGCTGGGCTCAGATGTCTATGCTCTTATTCCCTTCCTTTTTGGGAGGACCGCACTTCAACTCTCCCCCCACCTCTCCCGCATAGAGGTCCCTCGGTTAAGTTATTAATCCGATATTGGGTTTCGAGATTAAGATAGGTAAACCAATTTAAACCGAATAATACTTCATCTTAGAAATCCAACTGAGGAATACGTGTGACGACTGGCGAACAAAAAGAAAATATTGAAAGAAGTTGAAGGCGTAGTGTGGGGGGAGTTTCATGCTTTTTACTTTTAAATGATCATGCTTTTTCTCTTAAGATTTTTGTAAGTGTGCCGTCGTAATTTATTAAAGGGGGGGAAGATGAGGAAACAAAAAAACATTTTAAAAAGGAAATACTGAACAAAATAGTTACAATGTTCTAACATACAGGAGGTCCCTACGCCAACAATATAGTAAGGACCTACAAAGTCCCAATTAGTAGATGGGTGGGGTGCCACCCCCCAAAATTTTGGCAATATTTAAGTTATTCCGAGACTTTTAGTTATTATTTTTGTTGTATTTGTTTTATTATGCAACAAAATTTGATTTCTTCTAATTGTAATTTTTAGAGGGACAAAAACGAGAACGGATTTTGTTATAGAATAATAAAATCTAATAATAAAAAGTCCCTTGGAGAGGTTTTGAGTTTTAACCATTTTTTTTTTGTATTCCTCATCTAAGCCTCCCTTTTTGGTTTTGATAGATACAAAAATCTGTTAAATTTCCCGAATCATAAATGGGCCTTTTTTTTTGGTTTATTTTTTGGAAAAAAATATTGAAAAAACCCAATATAAATTTTTTTATTGATGCCCCTGTAAATTTTTGAAATTTGTCTCGTAGCTATGATTCTTAGCATGTAATTTATTTTATTACAAATAATTATATATTGAGGAAGTCTGTTTTAGGCCAAATATTGCTTCAAAATAAAAAAAGATAAATATAGTTACCCAGCCCCCTAGTCCAGGTGTATTCCGCCCTCCGATAAAGACCGGCGCACCAGGATTGGGATTAATATATGTAAACAAAATTTAGTAGTTTTGTAGCCCCTCAACAATAATACAGACCGAGCACAGAACCAGCTCTCAGGATCAGAATCGAGAGTGGAAACGAACGCTCCAAATTTTGCTCATGGCATCAATAACAAGGGAATAAGAAATCCAGACTCAACAATTGTGAAAAAATGATGACTTAACTGAATTGACTGGGGAAATGGTTCAAGTGGTGAGTATGATTCAGGAGAATACACAACTATGCTGAAGTACTATTAAGAGGAAGGAATCAGGAAGAACAAATCCAACGTTTAGAAATTGGCAGGGAGAGGATATCCAGATGAACACAAGAGCATCGAAACAACGTCCAAGAAGAAAAATTCAGGATGAAATTCCAACTGTCAAAAATAGCACCGTAGGGAAAGATTCACCTAAGGAATCCATATTTGGGCAAGAAATTCTCTTAAGATTTTATCAGCCAGAAAAGAAAAAGAAAAAAGAAAAAAAAGAAAATAGCCCAAGATTGAATCCACGTAGTCAGGGCAGAACTAAGATAGTTTGATCCCTACAATTTAGATACCCAGGCTGTTCAAGATTTGGGCAGTAAAAACTAAATAATTATGTGAGTAAAAATATCATTACTACCCTATATATTTGAATAATATTTTTTTATGGCTTTTTATTGCACTAGTAAGGAGAGGGAGTATCTACTAGTAATTTAACTTCTATTAAGAAACATAAACCATGGTTTCTATTATTTCCTGGAAAATATCCAAAATAAGAGAGATGTTATTACTGTCAATAAATGGGAGAAACTAATGGTGATAGTCAATGACTTTTCAACGCAAGGTAGATCTCAGTAAACCATCTATGATAGGACTAAAATGTCAAGTTTCACTATCTAAACATTAATACATGTTATTTATCAGAAATGTAATTACAACTTAAATAATGTGGTAAGTTATATCACTAACCTTGAACCAGCTAGATATGCTTTTCAAGTTCTTCAAGGTGTGATATGTGAGCACTACTATGTATATATAACCATCTGTGCGTCTGACTGACTATGTTTTTAATTAGATTTTACTTTGTTTAAATATTAAATAGTTATCTTAGAAAGAGACAAATAATTAGAGCATCATAGAATATTGTCAATATTTCAATAATTACAGCCATAAGATGAATAAGATTGTATTAACACAGGCTGGAATCAAAAGTGGTTACAGAACTCCAGACCTGTATATAAAAAACATTTCTAATAGTAAACTTCCGAAAATCAAACTAGCGAATTGCCAATTGACACGACGGATGCATGATTCAATACTCCTTATAATATATATATATATATATATATATATATATTATATATATATATATAATATATATATATATATATATATACTATAGATATATTGTATATATATAATTATATTATACATATATTATAGTATAGTATAGGTTAGTATTAATATATATATATTATATATATATATTAGTACTATATATATATATATAATATATATAATGCACATGTTGAGGGGTGTTTGAACCCCACAAAATTATTTAATTATTAAAATATTTTGATGGCTTTAGTCCCTTATTAATTTATAAGAATAATAATAATCAAAGTTAAGGGGGGTATGGTTTGAAGCATTAATGTAAATTTTTTATGTAAATTGAACACCATTTGAAAGAGGACAGATTGCTCTATAATATTTGTTCCAAAGACACTTGCACAATGGTGTTTAGATTTTATTTCTTTCCAAATGTCATGAATTAGCATTTTTAACAGTGAATTTCTGCTGAACTGCGAAAGATTTTTGCAAGGGGGTTTCACCAAAATACTTGCCATATACATATGTTTTATAAAATAACTCAAAAATGGCAGCAATATATGGTTAATTTTTTTCTTTTTTGCAAAATCTCCAACTATTTTTTTTTTACCTAAAATTAAAAAGTTATCAAAAACATACCAAAAGTTATATTTGCATGATTTATACATCAAAATGTAGTGCAACGTATATAAAATTAAAAACAAAAAAGAAAACTATAAAATAGTGTTTTGATTTTTTGTTATACCCTGAAATAGTAGCTCAATGTAAAAAAAAATATTTGAGTAAAAGGTTAAGAAGTTGAACTGTGAGCAGTGGCAAAACTGTTGGGTATAAAACAAATTTATATTAATGAAAAAAATGTGTATTTCACCAATTTCTACAAGCTGTAAAAATTTAATTCTAATCAGATGAATAATAACCAATTATTTAATGTTTTTTTTTTTTTTTGTTATAAAAAATGATAAATCTTGACAATTTTTTTATTATGTATCTGATTGTTACAAAATTTTCAGAGCATGTATAATTGGGTAAGAAAAACATTATTTAAATAATTTTTTTGTATACCAAACATTTTTGCTGCTTCCCATGGGAAAACTTCAAAATTTTCAAAAGTATTCATGTGACCAGCAGCAAAACCATTGGGTATACAAAAAATTTATCTAAAAAGGTGTATATTGTCGAGTTATAAAAGCTCTAAAAATTTCAGTCTTGTTGGATAAATAATAAAAATGTTAAAACACCAAGTATTAAAATTTTTTTTGGAAACAAATGAAAAATAATGAAGACTTTTTATTTATATGATCAGTTTGAAATTTTCAGAGCATGTATAATTAGGGAAGGTACACATTTTTTGTTTAGAAAGTTTTTGTACGCCCAACAGATTTGTCGCTGTTCATGGGAAACATTTCAAAATTTAAGAAAGTTTTCTTATGATCAGCTGCAAAACTGTTGGGCATATAAAAAATTAATCTAAATAAAATGCGTATCTTGTAGAGTTACACAAGGTGAAGGTTTCATTGTAATCGGGGTTAATATTAAATTCTAAATTTTTTTTTTGGCAACTCAGAAATAAAATCATAACTGTAGTACATGTTCAATCAATAATACAAAATTTTCAGATCATATACTGCCAGACTAGGTTCACATTTTTTGTTTAGATTAATGTTTAGTAAACCCAATGATGATGATGAAGTTTTTTGTACAGATTTTTCTACAGTATCCAATACTTCTGAATCACTTATGACTGCTCTAATAGGTTTGATTGTAGCTGTCACTTTGGATTTCTGGGAATACAATACTTTCAAATTGCTTAATAATATAGCTTGGGACAAACCTCTGTTTAAAGAGATAATGATTAGCTTTAAGGCTTTTAAAGTATAATTTTGCTATTTTTACTACCATACAATGTACTTTCATTTTTGTTTGGATTCAATTTCTTCATAATCTTTTGTATTCTTTCATATGTAGTTGGAACTATACCATACTTGAGTGCAGATCTTTTAGCTTGAGGAACTTCTTGCAAGATCTTTTCAGTATCAACATCTGTTGTTGTTAATGCAGTTTGCATGAATTTCTTATTGTGAGTATTCCACAATTTTTAACTCATCAGTTTTTTCCTTTTCTTTTACTGTTTTTTTTCCATTGACTACATTGAATACTAAATCTTTGGAATGTACAATAACTATTTAATCTGATACAGTTGTGAAACCATGTACACCAGGATGCTTAAGCTGATTGGCAACTTCTCCAAATACTTTCTCAGGATATATTTAGAGTTGGAGCACTTTCAAGCATATGTTCTGGAATTTGTTCCTTTATTAGAAACTGATGTTACTGAATTTCCAAATCCAAACGCTCTTCCTCATTGTCTGTCAAAAGCTATGGCATCCATTTCTTACACATGCTTCACTATTGACATTAGGGATTGTTTCCTTGGATCCCAGTTGATTTTGGCTGCAGGATTTATCCTGGAAAGTTTAAGTTATACCTTTTGAAATGAATCACAAATAGTTTTCAAGAAGTTTCTTCTGTTTTGAATATTGTAATAAATGAAATATTATTGTAATAAAAAAATAATTTTTATAGATTTCTTTGGAATAGTTACTTGTCCTGATTCATATTTTTCTGGGTAATTATAGTAATAGTTGTTTTAAAATGGAAACCATCAGCACATAGATACGTGACACCATCTCAAAATACATTAAATTTATTAAGAAATTTTTAGAAAATTTGCTAAAGTAAAATTTTGAGATAATTTAATTTTCATCCAATCTATATGAAATAAAAGGCAGATGGCATTATTTAGCAAGTTCTATAACTTTAATTTCGAACATTTTTCTGTTTTCTAGTGTCAATTGGGTGACAACTATATATATATATATATATATATATATATATATATATATATATATATATATATATAATATATTATATATATATATATATAATAATATATATATATATTATATTATATATATATATATATAATGTATTGTATATATATACTATATATATATTATATATATATAATATATATATATAATATATATATATATTATATATATATATATATAATATATATATAACTAGAATATAAAAGTTATTATATATAAACATATATATATTATATCTATAATATATATATATATATATAGTTATAATATATATATATATTATAATATATATTTTATATATATATATTATATATATATATATATTACGTATATATATATAATATATATATAAAATATATATATATATATATATATATATATATATATATATATATATTATATATATATATATATATAATATATATATATATATATATATTATATATACTATGTCCCCTGCTATTAAATCTTGTTTCGCTACTGTTCTCCTAACAGAACAGATTTTCACGCCTTTTGTGATTTTCTTACTACTTCTCACGAGACATATCTTCTCATTCCAAATACTGGGTCCTCTCTTAGGGGATTTCCAATGTACCCACCAACCATGAATGGTTTGGGGTCCTCTCGTACTGATTTAGGTGGGGGGGGCCGAATCATTCATTCATTCTCAACGATCTGGAGCAACTAATCAAAGAAACCACACACATTCCGGATTCATCCCAACCAATTCTTGAACACATTGACCTATGTTTCAACTAGTCCTACTCTCTATAAATACACCACATTCGCTCCTATTGGTAAAATCTGACCACAACCTTATATTAATTTTAATACTTTCTCTCAACAGCTCCATCCTGCCCTATGCGTTTTTTCTTGGCCACTTTGATTGGCTGATTGGGGTGCCTAGCGGTCGCTTCTTCGCTAACATAATTTGGAATTGACTGCTTTAACTCTTATTGACGCTTCGGCTTCTGCGCTAGGTGGGAGCTGTAAATCGGTTTGACGAGATGAGCAGGTTCATTTCCTTCTTCGACAAATGTTTTCTCTCATAATCCATGGTTCGATCGTGCTTCTTCTCTTGCCATTCAGGCTAGGCTGGAGACAGCGCGTATCGGGAGTGGAAAAAATTCTCGTTCTTCCTATCACTCGCAAATTTTCATTCAGTAAAAAATCGTTGCAGGGATACTCTTCGACCGAGCAAAGCGGGCTTTCATCAAACGAAAGTGGCTAACCTCCTTGGTTCTCCCTACTGACCAAATCTTTCTGACCTCTTGCCAAAAAACATCTCTAACAACTTCTAGTAAATTCTGCCTTTCCTCCTTTTATTTCGATTCTGATGGCTCTCTGCTTAACATCTCCAACTGAAAAGGACCGATCTTCTTTGGCCCTCTTATTTTCCTCTACTTCAAAACCCTGGACGATTTCTGGCCTTCCTCTCCTCCTCCTCTCAGGTGTCCATGTCTTTGCCTGTGATTACATTTGATCAGGGGCATGGGCTCCTGAAATCTATGAACGTTAGGAAGGCGGGTGGCCTGGATGGCATTCCTCCCCGAGTTTTGAGGGAATGTGCTTAGACCCCGCCCTCGTTCAACTATATTCTTTGTCTCAATACTAGCCTTTTCTCTCAGTGTTGGAAGCACGCACATTTCCAACCTATTCCGAGAAAAAGGAAAGCCCTCTGGATCCTTCTAACTATTGCCCAAGCTCTCACTTGTATTCTATCTAAAGTATCTTTGAAACCCTTCTCAACTCTCATTTCTATGATATGGAATCTCATTCTCTTCTTTCCGATCGCCAGTACGGCTTTCGGCGTTCAAGGTCTACTGGCGTTATACTTTCCTATTTAACTCGATTTATGGTTTTTCGCTCTTTAGAACTACGGGGAGACTTTGCGTGGTGGCGCTTGACATATCCAAAGCATTTGACCGGATATGGCATGCGTCATTGCTCTCTAAGCTCTCCTCCTCTCCTCCTTTGGGTTTCCTCCTTCTCTTTGCTTACTTATGTCTAGCTTCCTTTCAAGTTGCTCAATATCGCTGTGGTGATGGAGCGACTTCTTCTTTTCTGTCAATAGTGGTGTTCCTCAGGGTCCGTCTTATCTCCTACTTTATTCCTACTTTTCATTAATGATCTTACCTGCACATCTAACTCTATCCACTCATGCCGATGACTCGACCCTTCATTCTTAAACTAATTTCAATTCTGCTCCGTCCTCTTTACTTCTAGAATTGCCTCGTCTTAATCTTTTCCGATTCTATTCTCGCTGATCTAGATAGAATTTCCGAGTGGGGTCGTCTCAACCTTGTGAAATTCAATTCTTTAAAAACCCAACTTCTACAAATCTCCCTCTCCAAAACACCTAACTTTTCTATCTCTTTCGACGGTTCTTTCCTCTCCCCTGTTGACAATATTTAAACATTTTCCTTGGCTTAAACATTAAAAAAAGTCTTTTGGAAACTCACATCACAACGGTTGCTAGGGGGCCTTCAAGGAAACTGGGATTTCTGTTTAGACTGCGAGACTTTTTTTCCCTTCTCAGTTACTCCAGCTATACAAGGGTCTCATCCGCCCTTGTATGGAGTACTGTTCTCATATCTGAGGGGCTCTGGTTTACCCGGCTTTTGGACAGGTCGAGTCAAAGGCCAAAAGGCTTATAAACTGTCCTCTCTAGTTCACTTGACCCTCTATCTTTGCGGCGCGGTGATGTTGGTGCTTTATCTCTTTTCTATAGGTACCGCAGCTGCAGGTTTTCGAGAGGGGTTGGAATTACCACTCGACGTACCACCACCTTTTACGACCGCCCTCGTGCGCAAGGGGTGCTTCAGTCTGCGCACGAGTTGTGTGGTATTTGGTAATCCAGGGCTAGTTCGCTGCTTTGCTTCTTTCTTTCCTGCCACTTCTGTTCTGTGGAACTCTCTTTCATCTTCTGTGTGTTTTCCTGCGAATTTAATCTCCTTCACTTTAAAGCTTGCGGTCTGTGTCATCTGCGTAATTTGCGCTATGGATGAAATTTGGCGTGCAACACACCCCCCTCCCTGAATAGGGCTCTACCTGTGAGTGGTGGTGGGTGACAACTGTAAAAAAAAAATAATATATACTTATATAAAATCTAATTCTCTATAAATATATTTGATATAATATATTATATATTTATATATATATATATATATATATATATATATATATATATATATATATATATATATATATATATATATATATATATTATATATAAACAGAAAAAAGATATATAATCTATATATATACTGTATATATTATATATATATATATATATATATATATATATATATATATATACAGGGTGTATACCAACAGGGAAAACAGGGAAAACAGGGAAAACACAGGGAAAATGAAAAGTGTGCAGGGAAAACAGGGAAAACAGGGAAAACACAGGGAAAATAAAATTATCCAATTTATATCAGGCATCATTTTTGCTTAACCCCTAAAAAAGTATAGTGAAGCACATATTGACTTCAAAATTCTCTTAAAAAGGGAGATCTTAAGGAAGCTCAGTTGGCTCAAGGGATGTTAGAAAGGTGTTTTGTCTTTGAAGGAAGAGGAAAGTAAAGAGCACAAGAATATCATTCATGATTCTCCTCTTCCTAGTACTTAGAATTTAAATTGTTGATAAGTTCCAATATGGAGTAAAATTAAGTAAAAAATTTATATATCAAATTTTTCTTAGTCTATGTGCCAAAAAAGCAGAAACTCTGGAAGGGAAAAAAAAAAAAAAAAAGGAAA
>JABUQX010092959.1:75000-107500 GCA_015478945.1 Trachelipus rathkii
TCATAGGGACACTGTCTCCAGTAATTACCGTAGCCTTCAAAACTCTAGAAAATCGTGCTCCATATATTACGTCCTGAAAGCATGCAAAATCTGTTCTCCGTGACACTAAACTTTTCTCCATTAAAAAAAAAAATGCAATATCACTTCATTTCTCTCATTATTTTGTAACACGTGTAAACTATAACTTTCTTTTTTTTCCAACCTCTTGTTTTTTCTTCTAACGGAACCACAGCTGTCTTACTTACCTTCTAGTAAAGCTGAACTATCACACTTTTCTCCAATTTAACCTTAAACGATTCCGAAGCTATATCTTCTCCATTACCCACCCCTACGAACTCATGACTAATTTTGTAATTTCTCTAATGTTCATTATCTTATACACACACTAAAATAATTTCTATGATTTTAGGGTAAAATACATTAGTAAATACTGGATTTTCAAATGTAATTTAATATTAACAAAGTGAAAAGAAATTGCTATATATTTTTTGTGCTTCACATCTATAGTCTTATAATGAATAAGCTAGCTATTTCAGTTTAAAAATTGATGAATGTACGTAAAGTTTTTAGAGGACGCCCATGATAATAAATTGATATTTAATATTTTTATATTTTATTTCGGCCTACATGTAGAGACGCCATGATAATAAATTGATATTTAATATTTTTATATTTTATTTCGGCCCCTCCTCTATATCATCCCCCACGTCCCCCGCTCGCTATGCTCGCGGGTTCGTGGTGGAGTTTTTTTTAAAGTAAAAAATACTATAAATTATAGTAGTAATCGAAAACAAAAGAATAAAAATAAAAACTTAGAAAAAATCAAATTCATATTAAATTAAATAATTAATAATAATAATAATAATAATAATAATAATAATAATAATAATAATAATAATAATAATAATAATAATAATAATAGTAATAATTGTTAATTTTCTTTTATCATCATTTCTTTATTCATTATAATTTATAAAAGCATTACTTAATAATATTAAACATTCAGTTATATGCAATAACGCTAATATTTTTGTAATAGACATGCCACAATAAAGTAAAATACTCCAAAATTCGTTGTTTTCTTATCGAAAATTTTCCCCCTATAAAGGGAGTATCATATAAATGTCATATACTATATAATAAATATATATATATATATATATATATATATATATATATATATATATTAATATATATATATATTATAGTATAATTATATATATATATATATATTAATTATATATATTATATACTATGAATATAATATTATAATATAATATATATATATATATTATATATATAATATATAGATATATCTATATATATATATATAATATATAAATATATTAATAATATAATATAATATATATATATATTATATATACTATTATAAATAAATATATAATATATATATATATATAATATATATATATATATATATATATATATATAATATATAATATATATATATATATATATATATTAATAATATATATATATATAATAATAATAATATAATAATAAAATGTGTTTAAGGTTTTCCAAAGCTATTCGAGGTTTGAAATACTGCTATAAGCATGAAAGTGTTTGGGTGTCAGCGTCGTTATTGTAATATTCTTTTGTCTTTGTTTTACAAAGTCGAGCGATCTGCCGACCTGAATCTCAAATTATTATAATCGAAGAGCGGTTGTGGGAGTGGACTGGAAGGGGGGACGCAAATGGGGTAGTTGGTTCTGGTACGGTAAATTTGAAAAAAGCGAAGTGTGTTCAATTGAATGTAATATAATACAAAGCTGGTTGTCAGGTAATCGTTGAGAATAAACAATTCGTTACTAAAAAAGTATTGACTGATTTCGAGTTGCCGTAGTGTATGTAGACCAATAATGATTAGCAACGTGTAGCTGATTAATCATACGGGCGTTCAATATATATATATACTATATATATACTATATATATATATAATAGAATATATATAAATATATTATATATATATTATATATATATATATATATATATATATATATATAATATATATATATATATATATATATATAAGTATATATATTTTAGGGATGTACAGAACCAGAATTTTTGGTTCCGACCGGAACTTTCGAAACCTTTGAAAAGTTCCGCGTCGGAACCGAACTTTCAATTCCGCTATACCTTACATATTCCTACCTGAAAACTATCAGATAACAAGTGGGACTCCTCAGAATAATCTGGCATGGTGTCATATCCATATTGTGAGCTCTTAACTTAAGCCTGTTAAGCCAATTTGGATAAGCGGATCACGTAAAATTATTAAGTACAAATAGAATATACTATATAAAGCTACAGGGTCCCTTCAATAGTTTAAATCAGAAAATGATATGCTCGACAAAAAAAAAAGATTTTTTGCTCGAATTTGAACGCGATATTGTTGATTTCGAGTTAGAACCGTTATTGTTTCGTCCATTGAGCTTACGCTCGATTAAGAAAATGCTACCCCATTTTAGCACAATATCGTCCATCAGACGAATCGCGATTTTTCATAAAAGTCACTTTTTTACAAACCTAAGGAGATCGGCTCTTGTGATTTGAGTAAATAAAAAATAAAAGCAAATAACAAATGGTTCAATTACACCAAATTACTCGATCAACATTGTGACGGAGGTTTATCCATTGAGAAATTAGATTAAAGCTTATTTTATTGAATTTTTTATTCATCAATTTCAAACGGGCCTACAACGCCGCTATCTTGTTTGTTTTTACATTTTTTCGTAAGAATCTTGCTAAATTCGGCAGGCACGGGAAAAATAGCAACTTACAGAATTAAGAGAAATTCCTTAGTTTTGGTGAGTCATTTGTTCACACGATTTTTGCCGCAAGGTTTTAACAAAGAACGAAAGCAAACTGGAGCATTTCTTACCGTTCGTACAACAAATGGCAAAAAACTCCTAAATCATTTTTCTCACTCGCAACTTTAATATCTGAGTCATAATTTACGAAATTACATTACCCATTTTACTCCCAAAATAACCTTACATTTATCAGTATTAAATTTCATTTGCCAAGTTTTGGACCAATTTACAATCTTACTGAAGTACGAATCACTTTAGAGTAATTGATAATTTATCTTACAGTTAATGGGATTTCCAAGTTTCGTGCCATCTGCAGATTTCGAAATACTGTTTAAAGCATAAACATCCATGTCATTTAGATATATAATAAACAATATTTGGCCCAGGAATTATCCTGGACAAAATAATAACAGCATTTTCCTTTCTGAGAACTCGTCAATGATAGCAACTCATTGTCATTGATCAGATAACCAATTTCTAATCCGAATTTAAAGATTTTCACCGAATATCATGAGTTCTAAGCTTTTCTAGTAATCTTTGATGATAAACTGTATCAAATGCTCTTTGAAAGTCTAAGTAAAAGACATCAAAAGATTTTTAGTGTTTTACGTATTTAATTACAGCATTCTAAAGATTCCAATAAGTTTATTAAGCACGATCTATCTCTTCTAAAACTTTGTTGAGAAGTATTCAGCAATCTATAATCTTCAAGATGTGTAACAGATATCTGTTCGTTAGTATTACTTCAAAAATTAAACTAATCAATCTACAGTTGTTAGGAGCTTACGATACCCTGTTTTAAAAAATAGCAGTTATATTAGCAAGTTTTGAAATATTGCTGCACTATCCCTTATGCAAAGACTGCTTCGAATTAGTAAGTTTGTTTCATTTTTATATGGAACAATCTCTCTCTTTCTCTTTAAATATTGAACAGAAAATGCAAATATAATGTGGGATACGTTCCTACAAATCATTAAAGAGAAAGAGAGAGATTTTGTTCCATAATAAAACTTGAAACAAACTTTACTAAATTCGAAGCCAAGATGGTGGAACAATGGAATTAGAGATTCACACCGCATGATTTCAAACTGCTAATATAACTCCATTTTGAAAAAAGGAGATCGTAAGCTCCGGAATAATTACAGACCAATTATGATGCAATATTAACTAATAGATTAGTAGCACATTTTGAAGATCATGGATTGCTCAAAGAATTTCAACACGGTTTTTAGAAGGAATAGATTTCTTAACAAATTACTAGAATTTTCAATGAGGTATTAACGATGTAGATAACTATATATCTTTTGATGCATTTCTTAGACTTTCAAGGCATTTGAATACCGTCCGCGTCATCAAAGATTATATTGGAAAAGCTTAGAGCTCATGGTATTCGAGAAAGACTTTGGAATTGGATTAAAAATTGGTTTTTGGGGCGACGCCAACTAGTCGTTACAATGTTGAATGCTCAGAATGGGCTAAATGCGATTAGTGGGTGTACTCCAAGGATCTTCTGGGTCCACATACTGTTTATTTACAATGTCAATGACATAGATGATATATTTTAAGGCAATATTCGCAAATCTGTGGGATGATTCGAAACTTGGAAATCCCATAAATTGCGAGAAAGATTATCAATTAATCCAAAGCAATTAGAATAAGATTGTAAATCATTCAAAAACATGGGAAATGAAATTTAATACCGATAAGTGTGAGGTTATACATTTTGAGAGTAGGAACAACGAATATAACATAATGATGACTCAGTTTTCAAAGTTGTCAGTGAGGAAAATGATCTAGATAATTAATTAATAAGGATTTAAAGTTGCTGAAGCTAAAGCTTTTAAGAAAGCTAATAAAGCTCTAGGTTCAATTGCCAGAAAACTTCGAAATAATTTAAAAATATATGGTACCTGCTTATAAAACGTTAGTTAGACCTCATCTGGAATATGGAGTACAGTTTTGGAGTCCATAACTCAAAAATGCAGAAAAAATTGAAAGAATTCAAAATAAGGGCAATCAAATTAATATCAGAATTGGTAGGTAAATAATACGAGCAACGATTACGTGAATTAGATATCCATTGTTTAGAGATATGAAGATTGAGAGAAAAATTAATATAATATATTCAAAATCACTAAATAAATTTAACAATATCGGTTACAGGCAATTCTTTAGAAATGATTTTAATGAAACACGAAACAAAGAGCATAAACTTTCTCATAAATGATTTCAAGCCAATATAGCAAAAAAAATTCTTCACTTACTATGTAATCGGTATGTGAAATAGTCTTTCTTATGAAATAGTGAATAGCGGTAACATTGATTCATTCAAGAAAAATATAGATATACACCTTAAGGAAATTAGTCTTTGAACTTCAATTCTACTAGATTTTTACTTTATAAAAACACTAGAATTATTAGTGACCTAGATATCGTAAAATCGAAGTTAGAGCTATTAAAATCACTTAATAAATGTTAAAAATACATCTTAAAAAGAATTCGGGTGCCGTACTTAGGTTGATGTTCATCTATTAGAACGTATCCGATCTAAAACGGTGATCTCATCGATCACACTTTTCACCTTAATTTTTAATAAACAGCTTTGATGTTCGGTGTACTACACATACAATCATTCCATATATATATATATATATATATAATATATATAATATATATATATATATATATTATATATATATATATATTTATATATATATATATATATATATATATATATATATATATAAGAAACAATTTAATGTCATATAATTAGGGACGTTTCTGGTTAACCAAACCCATCATCAGCTAAAACAATATAATTAAAATTACAGTAAAATAATATTTTGAAAGTTAAAAATTAAAATTAATAATAATAATAATAATAATAATAATAATAATAATAATAATAATAATAATAAATAATAATAAATAATAATAATATAATAAATAATAATAATAATAATAATAATAATAATAATAATAATAATAATAATAATAATAATAATAATAATAATAATAATAATAATAATAATAATAATAATAATAATATACTAAAATAATAATACTAATAATAATAATAATAATAATAATAATAATAATAATAATAATAATAATAATAATATTCATAATCGATATAACAATAATAAAGAACAAAAATAGTAAAACGAAAAATAAAAAGGAAAAAATTATAACAACAATCTAAAAAATATAAATTATATCCAAATAATACCCTATACTATATTACCTGTTTAGTTGACAGTCTCGGGAGGAATGTATAATAATAACGAAAACAACTGCTTATATACTAAATTATCAGAGAATTGGTTAGTTGTGTGTTGGGACATTTTTATAAAATAAGTATAAATATACATTTGGCACAATAGAGTCAGTAGTATTAGGTCTAATTCGTCGATAAAATCCTTGAAATCGACCTGTGAAATGACTTTCACTTTTCTGCGTATATATATCTACCCGGGTCAGCTTTATCGTATCGCCCCAAAATTTGCCGCGCGCTAGGTAGTGACGTAACCTCGTCGTAGACGAGGTTACGCATCCGTGCGCCCCCCGGAGTGTGGTGCTGACCTCCTAAAATATGAAATGATCTTAGAGGCTGAAATCGGAGAAAGGAGTCGGAGCTGGAGCCGAAGCCGGAGCCAGAGTCGGAGTCGGATTCGGATCCGGATTCGGATTCGGAGCCGGCACCGGTGCTGGCTCCGGTGCGGTGCCGAGTTAGTAAATATTTGTATAATAATACATACAATAATATCCTTATATATATGTTATCGAACTCGTAGATCTCGAATATGAGGGTTATAAGTTCGTAAAGGGTGTCTGGGGACCCCCCGGATGGGGGTCCCCAGTAGAAATGAACGGAATGCATAAGAGAATTAATAAATATCGTTTAGTCCCATATTGGTATCAAAATATATTTATAAGGTCGTAAAACTCGAATATGAGGGTTGAAAGTTCGTAAGGGGGTCTGGGACCCCCAGAGGGGTGTCACCAGAAGAAATGCACGAAGCGCAAAACAGAAGAAGATGGAGGAAGGAAGAAGAAGATGGAGGAAGGAAGAAAAAGATGGAGGAAGGAGGAAGGATGACATATTAAACAAATAACCCGTTTCTAAAGATTGAAGATGACATTTCTTCTATTTTCAAATATATAAAAAAAAAAAAAAAAAAAAAAAAAAAAAAAAAAAATATATTTTTACTCCGAACTTAAGCTAAAATATATGTTTCTGTCCCAAAAGTTTACATTTTACATTTATTCTTTATGTTTATTTTTTTTATTTAATTTTATTATTTATTTTAAATTTTTATTACCTTTATTATTTATATTTATTTGTTTAAAATATATAATTTTTACTAAAATTTTTTATGCTTTTCATGTTTATAACATAAAAAAATTTGCGTTTTCTTTAACAACCCTCTAAAAGCGTAAATAAGTAAATCAGTAAATCAAACACACACAGTCTGCCCCTCCCCACCCCACCTGTGATCTATTGATCTATTGATTCAAGTCATATTTTGTATAACAATAACACAAAACTATGAATTTTATTTTATTTTATTAAAAATAATATTTTTTACTAAATTTATTCTTTTATGTTTATAACGTGAAAATTTGCGTTTTAAATACCCCTAAAACAGTAAGTCAGTAAATCAGTAAATCAAATCATCCCCCCTACCCTCCCCACACACCCATGACTATTGATCTAATTGATTCAAGTCATATTTTGTATAACATAACACAAAACCTTTATTTATTTTTATTTCATTTGTTTAAAAATATATTTTTTGCTAAAATTTTTATTCATTTTATGTTTATACTTAAAAAAATTAGGCGTTTTTACCCACCCCTTAAAGCAGTAAATCAGTAAATCAGTAAATCAAACTACTACTACTACTACTACTACTACTACTACTATACTAGCTACACTAACTAATAAATAATAATAATAATATAATAATAATAATATATAATAATAATAATAATAATAATAATAATCAATAAAATAATAAATAATATATAATAATACTTAATAATAATAATAATATTGAAAGCTTACAGTTCTGCCAAATCGCTTCTGTAAATGATGCACTGATGCCAAACCTACCAGTTTGTCTTATAGTAAAGTTTAAGATTGTTATACTTTGTTAATGTCGACAGTTTATTCACGCTTAATGTATATCAGGTATGTTATGGTACTATATGTTTTTAGTTCAGGAAATATATGTTAGCGTGTATGATCGCTAGGTTATTTTATGATGTTTTGACAGAAAATTTTGCTAAGGTCCACGTTTGTTCATAGTTCAAAATGATGTTTATTTGATATGCAAGACCTTTTGATGAATGTAGTAATCAATTCATAGTTCAAGATGCCTGTATCTTTGATAGTTTTAGACACTTGTTAAGGAATTTTGTAGATAATACTGCTTAGCTGCTGATTGATATGATGAAAAGCAGGGATAGTTGAGTTTCTGCTGTGTAATGGAGGGGTAGGTTGAGAACTTATCTCATAGGTCCAAATGTTAATGTCTTATTCGTAGTTTCAAATGTTAGTATCTATTGGGTTTTCGCCCATTGAAAGTGTTAGATATGTTAGGCTATGTTTAAATTCTGTTACGTTTTGTAAATATATACTGATGACAATGTGAAATTAACAGTGATTTGTTAGAAAAATGATAAGTTTCGTAATATATTACTGTGTTAACTGGTTGATGATGTCGTTAGAAACATGGCTTAGGTTAAGTTTTTACGAGTAAGAGTTTAGGTTTGGCCCGAGACTTTTGCTAAATGTCTAACGTTTATTCATAGTTCAAAAATGATGTATATTTGATATGATAATTCTGATATTTGATATCAACTCATAGTTCAAAGATGCTGGTATCTCTGATAGATTGGTCACTTTGTTAAAGTGATTTTGTTAAATAATACTGCTTTAAGCTGTTGCTGATATGTATAAAGTGTGAATGGATTATGTTTTTGCATGTCTTGTTAGTACTTTACCTTTGATAAGTAGGGAACTTTGTGAATGTTAGCAGATTATTCATACGTGAGGCTATTGTTAGGTTTGTCGTTGTACATTTATAATCTTAGTTTCAGCGTTATGATATGTTGGCTTGTATTGTATGTGAAAGACTTTGTTACCTATCATATATTCGTTGGTCTGATGATAATTAGTAAGGTTATGATAAATTTTGTTAAATATTACTGTTAATGTAAAATAGCAATGATATGTTACAGATATGCTTGAAAAAGTGTGAAAAGTTACGTTCTGTATGCAATGTTAGTTCTTTACTGTTGTTAAAGTATGGAACTTGTTAATGTTGGCTGTTATTCGTGCGTAAGGTATGTTAGTTTGTCGTTGAAATTATATTCTAGTTAGTGTTATATATGCTAGCCTTTAATTAATGTGAAAACTTTGTTACGTTAGCAATATTCGTTGGTCAGTATATAAACGAACTTATTTTTATGTTATGTTTATCCAAAACTGATACTCGAAATTCAAGATATCAATAGATCAATAGATGCACATAAGATCATGGACAGGGTGGGTGGGGAGGTAGTGGAGTGGAGGGCGGGTGTTTGATTTAGCTGATTTTTTGATTTACGCTTTAAAATCAGTAAATTATAACACTTTACTTTGAAATTTTATTCGAAGAAACGAATTTATGCTAATGTTGGATAAAACTTTGTTATTTTTTATGTTATGTGGATAAAACTTTGTTAGGTTTGCAATTATTCGTTGGGGATTATGATAGGTAGGTAATGCCTAGTTATGATGATTTTTGTTAAATATCTACTATGTTAATGTAAAAAAACTTATTACGTTAACATATATTCGATTTTGTTTTTATTTTTGGTTAGTATATTAGAACTTATTTTTATGCTATGTTTATGCTTGTCAGTATGATAATTAGACAGGGTTATAATAAATCTTTGTTAAATATTAGCATGTTAATGTAAAATTAACAGTTTATTTATGCTTTAGAGATATCCTTGAAAAAAGTGTGAATAGGTACGTTTTGTACGCTGTGTTAGCTTACTTTACTGTTATTAAGTATGGAAAATTTGTTAATGTTAGAAGTTATTCGTGGCGTAAGTGTTGCTAGGTTTGCCGTTGTACATTATAGTCTTAGTTCAGGTTATGCTATGTTAGCTCTCATTAATATGAAAACTTTGTTACGTTAGCATATATTCGTTGGTTAGTATCAAAAGAACTTATCTTTGTATGTTTATCCGAAATGTTACTCGAAATGTGACCTGAATCAATAGCATCAAGTAGATTAATCGCGTTGAGGTGGATGGAAGGGAGGAGGGGAGGGGGCGGTTGTTTGATTTACTGATTTACTGCTTAGGATATGTAAAACATAACAATTTTACCATGATATTTAATTCAAAGAACTTATTTTATGTTATGTTTTGCGATAAACTTTGTTATGTTTGCAATTGTTCGTTGGGAATTATGATAGTTGGAAAGGTTAGATTATTTTTTTAAAAAAACATTTACTATGTTAATGTAAAAAACTTTGTTACTTTAGCATATATTCGTTGGTCTGTATGATAATTAGACAAGGTTATGATAAAGTTTTTTGTTAAATTATTACCATGTTAATGTAAAATTAACATTGATATGTTAGAGATATTTCTTGACAAAAGTGTGAATAGGTTAGCGTTTATGTATGCTAGTTAGGTTACTTTACCTTTTGTAAGTATAGAACTTTGCTAATGTTTGCAGTTTATTCCTATGTTGTGTGTTAGTTTGTCGTTGTGCATTATCTTCTTAGTTCAGGTGATGCTATGTAAGCTTTATTAATGTGAAAACTTTGTTACGTTAGCATACTTTTGTTGGTCATGATAATAGACAAGGTTATGATAAATTTTTGTTAAATATTACTATGTTAATGTAAAATTAACATTGATATGTTAAAAGATATGCTTTACAAAGTGTGAATAGGTTAAATTTTTGTATGCTATGTTAAATACTTTACTGTTGTTAAGTGTGGAACTGTTAATGTTAACAGTTTATTCGTTCTTAAGGTGTGTTAGGTTTGTCGTTGTACATTATATTCTTAGTTCAGGTGATGCTATGTTAGCTTTATTAATATGAAAACTTTGTTACATATATTTGGTGATCAGTGTATAAAGAACTTGATTTTATGTTATGTTTATCCAAAATGATGCTCGAAATGTGACATGAAACAATAGATCAATAGATCAATAGATCATAGGATGGTAGGAGGAGGGGGCTGAGGGGAGGGTGGTTTGATTTACTGATTTACTGATTTACTGATTTACTGCTTTAGCGGGTGTAAAAATGCCATTTTTAAACAAAATAAAATAAAAATAAATAAAAGTTTTGTGTTATGTTATACAAAATATGACTTGAATCAATAGATCAATAGATAAACAGATCATGGGTGGTGTGGAGATGGTAGGGGTGGTTTGATTTACTGATTTAATGCTTTAGGGTATGTAAAAACGCCAATTTTTTTATGTTATAAACATAAAAAGAACAAAAAATTTAGTAAAAAATATAGTTTAAAAACAAAATAAAATAAAAATAAATAAAAGTTTTGTGTTATGTTATACAAAATATGACTTGAATCAATAGATCAATAGATCACGGTGGGTGGGTGGGGAGGGGCAGGATGGGTGGTTTGGATTTATGAATTTACTATTTAACCGCTTTAGATGGTGTAAAAACGCAAATTTTTTACGTTATAACATGAAAAAGTATAAAAGTTTTAGTAAAAGTTATATTTTTAAACGGAATAAAATAAAAATAAATAAAAAGTAAAAAAAATTTGAAAATAAATAAAATTTAAATTAAAAAAACAAAAAAAACATAAAGAATAAATGTAAAATGAAACTTATAATATAAAAATAGCAAACAATATATTAGTTGTGACGTTTATAAAAAGAAAAACGAGATTTTTGAAAA
Source organism: Trachelipus rathkii (assembly GCA_015478945.1). NCBI lineage: Eukaryota > Metazoa > Arthropoda > Malacostraca > Isopoda > Trachelipodidae > Trachelipus > Trachelipus rathkii. The sequence continues at coordinate 86,790 of JABUQX010092959.1, forward strand.
TAGAAAATGTCAGTCTTTAACCTTTAGAAAACGGGTTATCTTTGTAAGATGCACCCGTGCTCTTCTCAACTCTTCCCTCTCTTCTTCTTCCTTAATTCCATATCTTCTGTTTTACTCCGTGCATTTTCCTACTGGGGACACCCCTCTGGGGTCCCCAGACACCCTCTACGAACTTACAACCCTCATATTCGAGTTTCTACGACCTTATAAATATATATATTAATAATATATATAATAATATATAATATATATATATATATATATATATATATATATATATATATATATATATATATATATATTATATATAATATATATATATATATATACTATATATATATATATATATATATTGATACCAAAGGGACTAAACGAATATGTTATAATTCAGCCACCACACCGGCTCTAGCACCGGTTTCCGTTGTCACCCGACTCTTTCCTTCTCTGACTTCGACTCCGATCCTTTCCTTCACTTCTCTATGCATTCCATTCATTTCTACTAGGGACTACCCTCCGGGGGTCCCCAGACACCCTTTACGAACTTATAACCCTCATATTCGAGATCTACGGGTTCGATAACATATATAAAGATACAAATATTGTATTATTATACAAATATTTACTAACTCGGCACCGCACCGGAACCAGCACCGGTACTGGCTCCGAATCCGAATCCGAATCTGACTCCGACTCTGGCTCCGCTCCGGCTCCTTCTCCAAATTTCAGCCTTCTCCGATCATTTCCTATTTCGGAGGGCCAGCATCCCCCCCTCCGATAAATATTTCATGCATTACCCCGCGGCGGGTGTGCTGGCCCCCCGAACCTTGGATATAGACGTAGAAGGCTGAAACTTGGCATACACCTTTCTTAGGATATAACATCGATACAGAAGAGGTAAAGTGACACTACGCCCATTGAGGGATGGGGCTGTGCCCAAAAATTTGGATATTGACATAGAACGATGAAATTTAGTTTACACCCTTCTTATAATGTATCCTCGATACAGAAGAGTTAAAATGACACTACGCCCTCATGGTGCTGGGGCTGAGCCCCAAAACTTTAGATATTGACGTAGAACGATGAAATTTGGTATACACCTTTCTTAGGATATAACATTGATACAGAAGAGGTAAAATGACACTACGCCCTCATGGTGATGGGCATTTGTCAATACTTTTGAATATTGACATAGAACGATGAATCTTGGTATACACTTTTCTTAAAATGTATCATCGATACAGAAGAGGTAAAATGACACTACACCCATTTAGGTATGGGCTATACCCCAAAACTTTGGATATTAACTATAGAACGGTAAATTTGGTATACACCTTTCTTAGGGTGTAACATCGATACAGAAGAGGTAAAATGACAATATACCCATTTAGGTATGGGGCTGTGCCCCAAAACTTTGGATATTGACATATAACGATGAAATTTGGTATACACCTTTCTTAGGATGCAACATAGACACAGAAGAGGTAACGTGACGGTACACACCTCAGAGGGGGTGCTGGCCCCTAAAAATAGGAAATGACCGTAGAATGATGAAACTTTGTATTATTATTATTATTATTATTATTATTATTATATTATTATATTATATTCATTATTATTATTATTATTTTTATTATTATTATTATAATTATTATTATTATTATTATTATTATTATTATTATTATTATTATTATTATTATTATTATTATTATATTATTATAACAATCAAGAGTTAAATTTCCATAGAAAACCGTAAGTACAGTTTGTGATCAGTACTCTTTTTCTTCTCCAAATGCTTTTTCTAAACGCTCTACATCACCGGTACTTCACCCTGGTACAATGAGAGTCAAATTTCGGCAAAAATCCCAAAGTACAGTTTGTGATCAGTACTCTTTTTCCTCTCCAAACGCTTTTTCTAAACGCCCTACATCTCCGGTACTTCATCCCTGTACAAGGAGAGTCAAATTTCAGCAAATTTTCCAAAGTGCAGTTTCTGATCACCTCTCAAATTCTTCTTTTAAAGGTTCTTCTGTACTTCGCACACCCTCAGTATATCCCTATAGTACTGAAAAAGTATGAATTCGGAAATTCCCAAAATTTCAGAATTTGATCAGTTTAAACCTTCCTCTGTACTTCCTACATCTACAGTACTTCATTACGGTCCAAAAAGAGTTGAAATTCAGAAAAATGTCAAAAGTCAAGATTTTGATCAGTTCCCGTTTTCTTCGTCTGATCCAATTTCTGCTCACCGAGCACTGGTACTACCTCACACATGCTCATTACGTTCCAATTCTATTTTTCCACAGATATGAAGTGCATATTCGGAATGTACTCAAATAACATTTCCAAAGTTCCAAACGTTGAGATTGATGATAATGTATCATACAAATGTCACTCTTCTTTCAGTTGTCGAATATTACCTATTCAAGGATATATCCTTCTTGCCTAATTTGAATCTGTCCTATAGTAATAGTCCAACTCTTTCATTTACATTTTTTTTGGGGTGTTTATATATTTTTTATTTATTTTTTTAATTTTTAATATATTTTCAAAAAAAAATTTTAATTTTATTTTTATTTGATTATTTATTTTTTAAAATTTTTGCTTTATTTTCAAATTTTTATTATTTTTATTTTTATTATTTTTATTATTTTTATTTTTTATTATTATTATTATTTTATTATTATTTTTATCTTATTTATTTTTTAATTAATTTATTTTTTTTTTTTTATTGCTAAACATTTTGTTTTACTAAATTTTTTTATTCTTTTTCATGTTTATAAGTAAAAATTTGCATTTTTACAACAACCCTAAAGCAGTAATCAAGCCACCTGGTGGCTCAAGTGCATCCGGACCGGACCTTACCAACCCACCTACCTCCACCCAATCCCATGCATCCATTGATTTATTGATTCAAGTCCTTTTGAGTAACATTTTGGATACACATAACAGAAATGATAAGTTCTTATACACTGATCAACGAATATATGCTAACGTAAGCACGAATAAACTGTTAACACGCTAACATCGCATCAACCTGAACTAAGAAATATAATGTAACAACAACAAACCTAGCCACCTTAAGCACGAATAAACTACTAAATTAACAAAGTTCACACTTAACAACAGTAAAGTAACTAACATATCATGCAAAAACGTAACCTATTCACAATTTGTCGAGCATATCTCTAACATATCAATGTTAATTTTACATTAACATGGTAATAATATTTAACAATAATTTATATAACAACAAAGCTTTTTACATTAACATGGTAAATATTTAACAAAATTTACCATAACCTTATCCTAACTATCATAATAACTAAAGGATAAAGGCAAACATAGTAAAGTTTTTATCCCTGTACAACCTAAACTATGAATCATAACATGCGTAACACACATCAGCCAGATGAATTAACAACTATCATTAACAACTTAAGCAATAATGCGAACATAGGGGGGGGGAGTAAAATAATTTTCAATTTTTATACATTATTTTTCATTGAAAAAGAGCGTTATATAAATACAATAAAACATATAAGTTTATTTTAAATATATACTTCATTCTATTCAGGGGGACATATGGTTCACATAAATTGAGCAATTCATATATCTCTCCAGAGATTCAACACCTTTTCAAAGGATGTAAGTATAAATGCCATTCTGCAGCACTAAACCATTTTTCTGCATATTTTGGTTCAACAGCACGCACCCTCTCACCCGGAGAAAGTAAACTTATCCATGTGCTAGTTTATTAACATAACTACCTGTATACCTCATTATATCGGTAAAACCACATATTTCTGTGAAAATATCGTAGATTACTCCATGAGCATATGTATTAAGTCTCAAGTATGTCGACGTCGACAGATTGTGATGTAATTGTTTTTCATTTTAATCAAAGCTGTAATATTTTCAGATGTTCGAGCTGTGAATCCAATACACGTATGCCGAGAAGGGACACTTTCGACGGGCTTCCATAGTGCGTACATCAAGGCTTTTTAACATTGTCACACGACGAGAAAACAGATCTCATTCTATTAGAACTCTCACAATGTGGTCCACCACAGATATTCACTGCGAGTCCGGATGGCATCAGATGACACACACACACTTAGCTTTACCCATGCTCCTGTGACTATCGTAATCTTGATGAGTTTTCGTCAGCAGAAATGAATAGGAGTCTATTATTTGCACCTCGCTGGATACAACAATGTATCGGACTCCCATTTGGTTTACCGATTTAAATATAAATGACACATCGTTGGGAATAACGAAAGGCCTCGTAAAGAATATAACCAGCAAGCGTAGGGAGGGGGTGAAGACGTCATCGTCATACAACACAGCGAAAGAACTTTATGCCTACTAGATGCAGACTCGACGGAGGAGAGAGACCAATGTAATGCGAGGCACATTGTATTCAACCAGTCAGAAGAAGGTAACAAGATGATAGAGAGAGAGCGAACTCAGGGCAGAAAGGTACTATAATCTAGCCTGACAACTATCAAACAAGACACAATAATAGGAAACAAGAGCAGTAGAAAAACATACACTAAGTTTTATCCAAACAGATAACCTAAAAATAAGTTTTTGAAATTAAAGGATAGTAATGTGCAATGTAGTTCACTAATCTTTGAGCGAGGAGAGAGAGAGATCTATGAACAAACACCCATGCCCTCCCCTCCCTCCCTTCGCATGATCGATTGCTCATCTATGGATGATCGAGATGTCAAGAGCTCGAAATGTGACGTAAGCGTCGATATCTCCCTTTGATAAACATATTGCAATAATAATATAAGTGCTTATATACTAGACCAAGACGAGACTATATACCTAACGTAACAAAGTTGGTGACCAGAGAGGATAAAGCTAACCCATCAGGATAACCTGACAACCTAAGAATTGATATGTACAACGATAAACGCCAAACATACCTTACGCCCGAATAAACATCAAACATTAATCAAAGTTCCATAACATAACCGGACCTTGAATATTATTTTATTAATTACATACACGAACATTATTTATTATTATGTATTAATTATTATTATTATGAGGAGGAGGGACAGGTAACAACGGAGTAGAACGAAGAGGGACAGGAAGGATGGGCATGGGAAGTGGGACAACATCAACCGTAGGAACGAGATCAGCGCCCAGAAAAGCTGGCTTGATCCTATCGATTGAGATGTTCTCAACCTTAGATCCCTTCTGAAGTGAGAAGTACTTGCGGTAACGTTGTAAGACACGAAAAGGGCCGTCATATCGAGCCTGGAGTGGACCGCGATATGAGTCGTGACGGACCAGAACGTGTGAACAGGAGTAAAGTTCGGAGGAAATGTACGTAGCACGACGAGTCTAACGAGGAAGAGAAGGCTTCCAAGAATCAGCACACTAATGAAGGCGAGCGAGGAAGGTGTGCTGGCCCGAAGTAGTGGGAGACGGAAGAAAGAATTCACCATTGATGCGAATGGAAGAATCGTAGACCAGTTCGGCTGACGAGCACTTTAGGTCCTCTTTATAAGAAGTCCTGATACCAAGGAGGACAAGGGGAAGAGTCTCCGACCAGTTTTCGGGGTTACCGTGAGCCATCAAAGAAGCTTTCAGCTGACGGTGAAACCTTTCAATCATGTCCTGAGCTTGGGGATGATAGCTGCAGGAGCGGAGTTGTTTGGAGACAATGAGAACCATGAGATCTTTCCAAAGGTAAGATTCGAACTGGCGGCCTTGATCCGTTGAAACGGTGTAAGGAGTCCCAAATCTCGCCATCCAATTAAACAGAAAGGTCAGCGATGGTTTCGCTGGAAGTGTCACATAGAGGGATGGCTTCGACCCAGCGGGTGTAGCGTTCGATACATGTAAGGATGTGAGTATAGCCGTTAGAGGAAGGCAGAGGTCCAACCAAGTCTATGTGGACTTGGTCGAAGCGTTTACCGGGAGGAAGAAATTGGTCGACAGGAGCGTTAGTATGGACCGCTGGCACTGAAGGCACTGTTTAGTCCACAGCTTAAGGTCCTGGAGGAGGGACGGCCAGACGAAGTGCTTGCCGACCTTGACTTGGGAACCTTTGACACCGGGGTGTGAGATGTCGTGATCGGTGTGAAAGACAAGGCGACGCATAGAAGTAGGTACGATAAGACGGGGAAGACGAGAAGACATTTCACATAGAAATGGGGAGGGGAAACCGAACACTTTCACACTCTGGATGTCCAATGTAGAGTTAGCTGGGAACGTAAATTCTTCCAGCTGTTAAAGGCGGGACATCTCCTCATAGTCGAGAGAAGGAAGAGGAGAAATTGCACTGATGCGAGAAAGAGCATCGGCAGGGATGTTTTCTGCACCCTTGACGTGACGAATATCGGTAGTGAACTGCGCGATGAGCTCGAGGTGGCGAGCCTCGCGAGGGGACTGTTTGACAGTAGAAGCAGTGATGACATGAGTGATGGGCAGATGATCAGTGAGAATATGGAATTCTCGACCTTCTATAAAATAGCGAAAGTGTTTGACGGTAGGGACCGACCGGGGCTGGAATTTTGCCGGGGCCGGGGCCGGGGCTGCTCTAATTTAGCCGGGGCCGGGGCCCGGGGGCCGGGGGCCGGGGGCCGGGGGTAAGAGAACACTGAAAGGCTCTTAAAACTTAGGATGAAAATTAAATATAATTTCAATTAATTAATAATTTTAATTATAAAAAAGGAATACATTTAATTAATTCAATTAAATAAATATTTTCGAAAGAAATTTTTAGAAAATAATTGATTTTCTAGAAGAATAAGTTGTATTAAATATATATATATATATATATATATATATATATATATATATATATATATATATATATATATATATATATATATATATATATACTATATACATATATATATATATATATATATATATATATATATATATATATATACTATATATATATATATATATATATATATATATATATATATATATATATTGTTAGAAATATTTATTCTTGTATTAAACCTTCCTATTTTGCTATTAACTATTTTCTATTGAAGTAGGGGATTTTAAAATGGTTACAAAAAATTTAAGAATATTTCTTGTCTCTATTTTTCACTAAGATTTAGAGACTTTTTGGTTTTGCAAATATATCCTTTTGGCAACGCCTAAAAGGCGTGTTTTGAACTTTGAAGCTAGGGCTTTTACTGGTACTTATAAAAATGGATCAGCGCGGCTAAGTTAGAATTCAAGCCAGTGAGCGAGTTTGTAGCGAAAGCTATTTAAAATATTTGTACTATTATACTAATGAAGAAATAAGAGTAACGTTATGTATTTATTTTACTGTAAACAATAGTTTCTATAGTTCAGGTGATAATAAAGGTCTTATTATTAATAATAGAGAATTTTAGTTCCCAAACGAAAGTTAGGCCAGGATCTACTACCTTTCTGCTATTTTATTTCTTACCCACCTCTTACTCTATTCCTAAGCCTAGTTTTAGATTTGGGCCATTCTCTTAGCCTTGAAGATATTTATTATTTGCCTCTGAGCTAGAAATTATCCTAACAACTACTTATACACTACCTTAAGCCTTATACTATACAAGGCAACCTCCAAGTTTTAATATTTGGAAATTTTGATTTAAAACGTTTATTTTATGAATATATATGGTGAGTTATTTTTCTTTATTTTGCTAATATTTAAGCTTATAGGTTAGATTTAACTTTAATTTTAATAGGCGAACCCTCTTTACTGGAGTGAGCAGTTCACTCAACTGTTCTAATTGCACTTTAGAAAGTTCTGCTAAGAACATTTCTTATATCTTTCAAATATTAAAAACGGGTCGTCTATTTTAATTATTCCTATTAGCTTATGCTATTTGAATCTTATTGCTCACCATATAGGTTATTAAATTTTCCTTGTTACTTGGAGTGTGTTGCCTTAAATTTGATTAAACTTGTAACGTAGTTATTTGCTTAAAATTATAATTACATTGTTTTAAAATTATCGAGTTTGCAAATGAAATTAGTTTAGACTTTTAGTTACTCATTTATAAAAGATAAAATATCAGAGGAGAAATTTCTTTAAATAGTTAGATTAAACTGACAAAAATTGATTGTACTTTGTAGCATAATTTAAACTAGGCGATTTTAAGTGACAGTAATCCCGCTCTAGATTAAATACTTGATATCAAAGAGTGATTTACATAATTTATAATAATTTAGCATTATCACTTTGGCCTTATATAATAAAATCTATAGTGCAAGCGAAGAGTCTGTTCCCTCAATTAAAATTAATTTTGCAAAATCCCTTCTATCCTAAGTTTCAAGTGCTGAAAGTGCCTTTCAAACAAGTTAGATTTTTTTGTGTGATTATTTGGCTAAATTAGATGCTCCATACATAAATCCTGTGCATTGTTAGATTAAATTATTTTCATTAAAGCTGAAACTTGGGGTGTATGATGAGAATCTGATTAGGCTTCCTATTTCTAGGTACTAAATTATACTTTGTTTAAGATTGAATCTCACATTGTTTGTTTGCCTAATAGGCTATTACTGACCTGCTTGGTATAGTTCTACTCTTTTTAGTGAGTACTGGGGCATTAATGCATCTCATTTGGTTTGAACCTTAAAGTAAATGGGAATAAAGTCTTGTACGCCAAAATTGTATGGGTTGAAAAAATAGCCGCATCCTGTAATAAGGGTTTTCTCCGAGGCCTGCATGTATTTTGGGATTGTCCCAAGCTGTCTTATGGGTGTGTGCACGCTTATAATAATTCCTTTATATATTAAAGTTCTTTATGATTAAACGAGCCCATTCAAGATTTGGCAACTTTTCTGCTGAGCTGACGTATACGATAGGCCTGCTTAAGTTTTACTGCTTATCTTATTTTGAAGACATTTAATTTAAAGTTTTACTAATATTTGTTATTGTTAGAATTACACTTTGTATTTAGGCCTAATAATAAATTTGTGCTGCGATTTTCTAAGAATCGGTAGTGGTACACTTCTGCTCTACTATTACCCATATTGTGCTTCTGCCTGAAACATTTTTTAATATTTTAAACATTGCTCTTATGCATTATTAGGCTTAAGTTTTTAAATTAATTACATTAAATTAATATGTGTGATAGGCTAATGCCATCTTTCTTTGCTTTAATATTTTATTAGGACTACTGTCGTCAGACGGTTTCCGCGGTAAAGATTTGTTTTAAGACTTCTATCTTTGGGTAGTAGTCTTCCTTTAAACATTCATATCTATTTTTTGACCTATTGGTTTTAAAACTTTTACACAACCTTTTGCACTTATTTGGCATATTTTGGAATAAAAATTTCTTTATAAATTTTACTTACGTACATTACATGTGTTTCTTAAACATTTACATGACCTTATATATATGTTGGGTCCTATTTGACCTGTTGGTTTTAAACATTTACATGACCTTACATATATGTTGGGTCCTATTTGGCCTTTGGCTTTTAAACATTTACGACCTCACACACATATATGTTGGGTCCCTATTTATTGGCTTTTAAACATTACATTCACATATCTTCGGTCCTTTGTTTGGCCTCTCTCTTCTAAATTTTTACATGACCATCCATATATTGGGTCCCTTTCTTTGACTTTGCAGCTTTTAAACATTTATGACCTTATGTTGGGTCCTTTATTTAACTTTGGCTTTAAGCATTTATGACCTTACATATATATTGGGTCCTTTATTTGCCTTTGGCTTTTAAACATTTACATGACCTTACATATATGTTGGGTCCTTTATTTGGCCTTTGGCTTTTAAACATTTACATGACCTTACATATATGTTGGGTCCTTTATTTGGCTGACTTTTAAACATTACACAACCTTACGGGTACTTTATTTGACCTTTGGCTTTTAAACATTTACATTGACCATTTGCATGTTTTGTCCCTTTATATCAGTTGTCATATGGGCAGTTTAACAATTATTTGACATTAAATACGGTACTTATATTTTTATTTGGCCATCGGCTTGTTCAGAAAAAAAAAATACTTTGACCCATGTGGTATGTTTGTATATAATTAAAAAAAAAGATTTTTCTTTGAATTTCTCATTTAATTCTGGTTTAAACTGGTTGCTTATTGCACAACAGTGCTACCTTATACTCCTATTCCCTTTTTGTCTCTAGGTTTACAACAGTGCCTGTTAGGTCTATATCACAAACATGGTTCAAAGCTAAAATCTTACTTTAAAATTTTAAATTATAAATTTATTGTTTTGATTTTACCCACTAGTCCTTATGGACTGTTCAATTATATTTGAATAATTTATTCTGAATTTCCTTAGTGATTTCCATATTTTGAATATTTTGCCTATATTGTACAACATATGGCTTGAACTCTTGTTTAGTAACTACTTAGTACTTTAATTTGGTCTCTAGCATATGAAGTTTATATTTGTTTACAAGAATATCTGGCATTCATGCTGGACTTATTTTTTGATTGTTTATTTTATTGCTTGTTGCACTGGATTGAAATTTGTTTTAAAATTGCTTGCACTTTGAACACTGCTTCCCTTAATTTGCTGAAGGAGCATAGGAACATTTCTTATGTTCCTGTGTTCTTTCAGCAAATTCTTTTTGTCGGGAGGTTGTTAGAAATATTTATTCTTGTATTAAACCTTCCTATTTTGCTATTAACTATTTTCTATTGAAGTAGGGGATTTTAAAATGGTTACAAAAAGAATATTTCTTGTCTCTATTTTTCACTAAGATTTAGAGACTTTTTGGTTTTGCAAATATATCCTTTAGGCAACGCCTAAAAGGCGTGGTTTTTGAACTTTGAAGCTAGGGCTTTTACTGGTACTTATAAAAATGGATCAGCGCGGCTAAGTTAGAATTCAAGCCAGTGAGCGAGTTTGTAGCGAAAGCTATTTAAAATATTTGTACTATTATACTAATGAAGAAATAAGAGTAACGTTATGTATTTATTTTACTGTAAACAATAGTTTCTATAGTTCAGGTGATAATAAAGGTCTTATTATTAATAATAGAGAATTTTAGTTCCCAAACGAAAGTTAGGCCAGGATCTACTACCTTTCTGCTATTTTATTTCTTACCCACCTCTTACTCTATTCCTAAGCCTAGTTTTAGATTTGGGCCATTCTCTTAGCCTTGAAGATATTTATTATTTGCCTCTGAGCTAGAAATTATCCTAACAACTACTTATACACTACCTTAAGCCTTATACTATACAAGGCAACCTCCAAGTTTTAATATTTGGAAATTTTGATTTAAAACGTTTATTTTATGAATATATATGGTGAGTTATTTTTCTTTATTTTGCTAATATTTAAGGTTATAGGTTAGATTTAACTTTAATTTTAATAGGCGAACCCTCTTTACTGGAGTGAGCAGTTCACTCAACTGTTCTAATTGCACTTTAGAAAGTTCTGCTAAGAACATTTCTTATAATATATATATATATATATATATATATATATATATATATATATATATATATAACAGCCCATTAGGGGGCTATATTTATATATATATATATATATATATATATATATATATATATATATATATATATATATATATATATATATATATATATATATATATATATATATACATGTTGGACAGGACCGACGAGGGGTGGAGGGAGTGATCGGGGCTTTTGGTATTGGAGGAAGGAACCCTGCAGGGGAGGGGGTTATAGATTTTTGTGTACAGAATGATATGAGCGTGATGAACACTTTTTACAACCATAGAGATAGCCACAAATGGACGTGGTACAGATGGAATGGAGAGGGTAGAGGATACGAGGAGAAATCAATGATTGACTTAATGCTAACAAATAATAAAAGACTGTTTAAAGACGTGAAGAGCATACCGTCGATCTCGGGAGACTCGGATCACCGTTTGGTTGTAGGAAAGATGAGAATAGATGGTGTTAAACCATATAAATGTAAGGTTAGGAAGAGATTCATGGTGGAAAAGTTGCGAGAGCCGGAATGTAGAGAAAAATTTAAGAGGGAAATGGAGGGTAAAGGAGGAATGGTGATGGATGCGGAGGGTGGACGAGAGTTGGAAACATTGGGGTACGCCCTGTGGGAGGTGTGTCTGGAGGATGTTTGTGAAGGTGAAACAATTCATGGATGATAAAAGAAACAAACTCCTTGGTGGACTGAACAAGTTCAGACGGCGGTAAAGAGAAAAATGAAATGTTTTAAAAGGTAGATAAAGACGAGAGTGGAGGAGAGGGAGGAATATGTGAGAAGAGAAGCTGAACAGATAAAAAGAAGAGAAAAGGAAAGCACATGGGAAAGGATTGGAGGAGAATTGGAGGAAGACCTTCAAGGGACGAGAAAGCTAATCTACAACATTGCAAAAAACTATAGAAAGGGCTCTGCCCCACCAATCTATGCAATAAAAAATGAAGATGGAACATTATTGACAAGCCCATCAGATATTAAAGGTGGAAGGAATATTTCGAACAGCTGCTGAATATCCCGAATAACATAGAAGAGAAGAGGAATAATGGGAAGAACGACATGTGGCGTTGGAAGAGCGGGGGATTGGCAGATTGTACCTGAGGAGGTGGAACAAATGAGAAGATGAAAAACAGGTAAAAGGCAGCAAGGATATGCCTGTGGAAGGATATTGAGAGGAGGCAGGTGAAGGGGGTGTTTGTGGTGACGAAGTAATGAACAGAATTATGCTGGAACGAAGGGAAAACACGGAGGATTGGAATAAATCGGTATTGTGTCCTATATATGAGCCTTGATAAATCGACTGTAAAAATTACAGAATTTAGCGATGCCATTGCAAAGGTGTACGAGAATATTGGAGAGAGAAGATTGAGGACACACAGTTGATTTGGTTTTACTGAAGACGATGTGTGAAAAGAAGACTTATGAATTTAACCGGAAAGCATGGATCGCCTTCTACCTCCTTAGAAGAGGCGTTCGACCGTGTGCCGAAGGAGATATTGTGGAGGATCTTGGGGAAAGGGAATATGGAGTGCCCACTAAATTGAAAAGAGCTGTAAAAAGCGCCTATGTGGACGGCTGTTGCAAGGTAAAAACACAGATGGATGATAGTAGTTGGTTTGGAATAACAACAGGTGTAAAACAGGAAGTGTACTTTCCCCAATATTGTTCACTTAACGTTTATGGACCATTTGGCAGGTAATTTTCAAAAAAAGGGTTTTTCAATGCTTTGGATACGCTTGTGATCTGGCGTTGATCTCGGAGTCAAGGGAGGCTCTGCAGAGGTTTATAGTGGCATGGGACGAGGTTCTATTTGAGAAGGGAATGAAAATCAATAGGGGGAAGACGGAGGTTATGATGGTGAGTAGGGAGCAGGAGGAGTTGAATATAGAATTGGAGGGGGAAGTACTGAAACAGACGGATCAGTTTGAATATTTAAGAGTTTATAGTGGAGTAAGAAATGATATGTTTCAGGAGTTGAACCATAGAATTGGAAAGTTTAATGGGACACTTGCGTCGTTGTACCCTTTGCTCAAGGACCGTAATATACCGAGGAAAGTCAAAATAATAATATATATACCAGCATTATGAGGCCCATATTAGCATATGGACATGAGGCTTGGACACTAAACACAAAAGCTAAAAGTAAAGTACAGGCATGCGAAATGAAAGTTTTAAGATTGATATTGGGGTGACAAGATTGGATAGGAGGAGGAATGATGACGTGAGGGCGGTGTTGGGAGTGGATAGTATATTAGAGCTGGTGGAGAGAGGACAGTTAAGATGGTTCGGACATGTGAGGAGGATGGAAGCAAATAGGTGTGCGAAAAGGTATTATGAGTGGCAGCCGGAGGGAAGGAGAGGAGTGGGGAGGCCGAGGATGAGGTGGAGGGATGGTGTTGAGAGAGCGGTGGAGAGGAGGGGGATGACTATGGAGGAGGTGGAGGAGCTTTGTGCAAGACAGCTGACAGGTGCATACGCCTAGGAGGATGGTGAAGAAAGGTGAAATATATATATATATATATATATATATATATATATATATAATATATATATATATATATATATATATATATATATATATATATATATATATATATATATATATATATATATATATATATATATATATATATATATATTCAATTAAATAAATATTTTTGAAAAGAGATTTCGGAAAATATTTGATTTTCTTGAAGATATTTACTTTAAATAAATAAATACATTAATATTTTAACAATTATATTTATTTCCTTTTCCGAATTCATTTGATATATCAAATTTCGAATATTTTTATGTTAAAAACTCGGAAAAATTATAATTTGGCCTCAATTTTAATTTGAAATCATAGTAAATACCAAAAAAAATTGATTATATTTAGGTATGTTTATATATTTTGCCTCAATTTATAACAAAGGAGTAATGGAATTAAAATATATATTTTTATTTTTTTGATTTAACCCTCTATTATTATTTAGTGTAAATTTACAGTTAACTTGGTAGAAAACCCGGTTTTCCGGGGCCGGGGCCCCGGTCGGTTGCTATTTGACGGTGAGGTAGATGGAGAGCAGTTTCCTTCCAAAAGCGCTATAACGTACCTCTGAAGGTTAAAGTTTCTTGGAGAAGAACGCCAAGGGACGCCATTAACCGTCTAAAAAGTACTGCAGGACAGCACCCACCACATAATCGGAAGCGTCGGTATGAATGCTGGTAGGAGCGGAAAGAGAAGGAAAGACGAGGAGAACGGGAGAAGCCAGAGCTTCCTTGATAGAGGTGAAGGCATGGCGGGCCTCGTCGGTCCTATCCACAGTGCCAGAGGCCGAAGAACCTTTGCGGACAGGCTTGAGAAGAGCGTTGAGAGGGCGAAGTATTTCTGCCACCGACGGGATGAATCTGTGATGGAAGTTACTCATCCCAAGAAAGCGACGGAGTTGACGCTGTTTGGAAGGAAGAGGGAAACGGATGGCGAAAGACAATACGGTCTTCGAGAGGACGGACGCCTTCGGAAGAGATATTGTGTCCAAGGAAGGTATAGGGAAGGAACGCCGAACACACATTTCAAAGTATTGACACGTATGCCATATTCCACTAACCTTGTGAACACTTGGCGGAGATGAGAGAGGTGCTCTTTCGGAGAGGAGCTAGCGATGAGCAGGTCATCGATGTAGGCAAAGACAAAGGGCAAACCGCGAAGAATAGAATCTATGAATCGTTGAAACGATGAGCTGCGCTACGGAGACCAAAGGGTTTACGTAAAAATCCAAAGAGACCAAAGGGAGTGATAACAGCGGTCTTATGGACGTTGTCAGGATGAGTGGACGGGAATTTGGCAAAACGCATTCACAATGTCAATCTTGCTGAAGATGTTGCATCCAGACAGGTTGGCGGTGAAGTCCTGTAATGGCGTTGAGGCACCTATACTCGCCCGTTGGACGGTAGTCTCCGTTTGGTTTCAGCACAAGATGAAGAGGGGAGGCGTAATCGGACTTGGAAGGGCGGATGATATCTTGCTGAA
This sequence comes from Trachelipus rathkii, assembly GCA_015478945.1. NCBI lineage: Eukaryota > Metazoa > Arthropoda > Malacostraca > Isopoda > Trachelipodidae > Trachelipus > Trachelipus rathkii. Next base: position 102,248 of record JABUQX010092959.1, read on the forward strand.
CCAGAGTATTAAACCCCTGCTTAACAACTTGAAGCTTGTCGGGAGCAAGACGACGGGCGTGGGAGAATGGAGGTCTCCCATTCGTCTCTATACGATGAACGACGTTATGTTTTACCTCCGGAAAGGTAAAGACAGGAGAAACAAGATCAGAAAAGTCGGAAGAAAGAAGAGATTGAAAAGGGTTGTTACCTGAAAGAAGGTGGATACCGTTGATGGAAGAAGTTGCACGGATGCAAGCGGAGGAGAACTGTGTCTCGTAATCTATCAAACAGTTGTGATGAAGGGCTACGAGGATGTTGAAGTGGGAAAGGAAGTCCACACGGAGCGACTTTACCGTGTGGCAGTGGCGTTTAAATCAAAAGCACAGGGTTTCAGGCATGTGCGTGTCTGGTTTCCCCATTGCTGGTGATTACGACAGACACCTTGCTGGTTGTGCAAAGGTGTGGGGAGAACTCTGAGAAGAAGGCGGAAGTTGATGGGGTAGTTGCGCTGGAGCCACCGATTGACGGGAAGGAGTGGGTGAGCGACAGAAAGAACGGGGATTCTGAGAAGGAGAACGAGGGTAATGCGGATAAGGAGAAGAAGATAGTGTGAGTAAGAGGGAGGAGGATAGGATTGAGAATAAGCGGGCCGAGCATCCAGAGCATGGAGGCGATTGGGAAGATCAAAAATGACATTCTCGAGGGTAGCTATGCGAGCCTATAGCACGGACGTATTAGTAGGAGGAGATCTGATTACATTAGCGATACCTTGCGCCTGCGGAATGGGGGCAGGTAGTTAGGACCCAGCACCTGGCGGCAAGGTGGAGACATATGAAGCAGAGGTGGGTGGAGTCTGGGCCGTAAGAGGCTGAGCTTTGACAACCCTATCGGCAAGTGCGGCCAGATCATGCAGTTTACAGTTCGGATCAGCCGTAGCTAGCTGGAATTGAATTCCAGTTGGCAATTTCTGCAAAAGCAACTGTCGTACAATATTAACACAATTTACTACGGGCGAACCTTCGAGAAGACCGAGCATATCCGTGAAAAGGACAGAAGGGAGCCTGTTTCCGAGGCTCTCATTTCTAAGGAGTTGTCTGGTCTTATCCGCATCCGTCACTCCTAGTCTAGCTAAGAGTTAATTCTTTAAATCTTGGTAGGGTTGGTTGTTGGAGTGGAGTTGGGGTAAAATGTCTCTGAGACGTTGGAGTACTTTTACAGGTAGGATTCACAACAAAGCACGAAAACGTTCCGTCTCAGAGGTGCCCTTCAACTGTAATTCCAGCAACGTAAATGTCAAGCCCAGATCGCTATCAATATATTTTGCGTTGAAAGTGTTTGAACTTTTTGGAAGTTGAGTCGTCGGAGACGATGTGATATTTACATTTTGGGTATTATCATCGTTGGTAGGTGGAGTCATGATGCGAAACAATTTAAGCAATAAATATGAGTAAAAATTGTAAAAAATTGGTAGGGGAGCACTGCCGCAAATCTGCCTAATTATCTAAAGTATGAAAAAGTTACGATAAAAAATACTTAATACTAAAAAGGTACTTAAAATTACGAGATAAAAAAACAAGGTAAAATAGCCAAAAAATAAAAACACAATAAATACGTCCCTTTTGTTGAAAAATAATGGTAAGAAATATATCTGTTGAACAAACTGCCGCTAAAAATAATAAAATAATAATGTTAAGAATTGCTTAGTTTGGACACACTGCATGCCGCTTTTACGGGCATATATCAGATAAAAATTAATAATAAAAAAATAATAAAAATAACTGGCTATGTAGAAAAAATTGTTTCAAAACGAGAACTTCTTTGGAAGCCTGTTGATGTTGGAGGACGTCTACGGAAATCTCTTGAAGTCTGTGGAGGAGAGACGCAGATGCGGGGAAGTCGACGATGTTCCAAAACCACTATGGACGACAACAAAACTCTGGGTCAACAGATGAAGGTGATTGTGGCAGAACAAATTGCAAAATCACCCTCAAAGAGAAGAAGGAATAATGAAAGGACGGCGCGCATAGTCAAATTCAAACCACATGTGCTTAAGAAACAATGCCGGGTAAAGTAGTAATTACTTCTAAAAACACAGGAGAATGCAATGTACGATGAAATTCAATAGCTTGAATAAAAAATGCAAGTAAAACTATAGCCGGAGCAAAATGCAGAGGAAAGAAGGATCGATGTAACATGACAAAATGGCGAACGGTGAGCAAAGATGACGAACAGGGCGCCATCTACCTAAAGGCGGGGAAACAACAACAGAGAGAAGAAGAAGAAGAAAGAGAAAGAGAGGAAAAAGAAGAAAGATAGGAAAGATCCAGGCTAAATAATAAACATATGTACACCAAAGTGCTTATGTTTGCAGGAACTTCTTTTAACCGGCGAAATATAAATCGCAGCTAACCTCTGTAGAAAGAGGTGACAATGATAGGGAGGTGCACGAATACTCATTCACAAATCTGTCCCCCATTCTCCAGTCCCTCTTCAAACTAAAGTTCATGCAGTAGCAGCACGAATTCATTTGTCCACCAACCTTACTATCTGCTCGATCTACTTGGCTCCAAGTAGCGAATTTACTAAGGTCGACTTAGCTGATCTTTTTAAGCAGCTCTCTACTCCGGTTGATATACTAGGGGACTTTAACCTCCACCACCCCTCTGTCACTTCGTCTAAGTTCAAGATCTTGTAAATCTTCTAGTTCCCTTTTTCCTGGGATGCCTTAACACAGGACTCCTTACATATGAACGTTTAGATACACACACTTCTTACTGTATTGATATTTCCTTTCGCTCCCATTCCCTTATGGATCGCTTTACCTCTCCCGCTTTGATTATTTATGCGGTAGTGATCATTACCCAATAGCTTTAAATGAGCTTGTACCGAGCCCAACGTTAAAACCTAACTCCAGCTGGCGTTATAACCGAGCGGAGTGGGCTCCTTTTTATCGGGCCACAGCAATCCCACTTTCTCCCTTCAATAACCGGTTTCCGACTGTTCATGATGACTTTCGCTTCTTCCGACAAGTTGACATCTCAGCAGCGGAAGCTTGCATTCCGCAATCTTCCGCAGGCAGGCGATCGGCAACCCCTTGGCGGGCCCAAGAGTGCGCACAAGCTAACCGAGAAAAGAAGAAACTCTACAGGCAATACAAAAGGACCCAAACCACCCCAAACATGATTATTTTTTAAAGCAGTTGCGGCGAGATTGCGAATTAATCGACAAACAAGTAAACAATTTTTTCGAACTTATATTTCGACTGTTAACTCCACAACTCTCCTTCCTTTAGTGTGGTAAGTTACACAGAAAATATCTCGTCGCTCCAACAATTCCTTACCCACAGTCTTCCGTTACGGGCCTGAAATAACCGACATGAACTCCGCTCCTGCTGCTGTTGCAGATGCATTAGCTTATAGTTTTGCTAGCCGCTCGAGTTCTTTCCGCTATCCTGAAGCCTTTCAAATATCGAGAACTAACACTGCACTGCCAGACTTTTCAAGAGCGAAAGGGGAAGATCATACCTATAACCGTCTTTCTACACTTGCAGAGTATCAAACTGCACTGGCGAATAGCAAAGACGGTGCTCTTGGTCCAGACATGATTTCGTACATCATGCTCCGTCATAATCCATCCCTCGGTATCAGCATTTTTGCTGGATCTGTAAAACAGAATATGGATTGAATCTTCTTTTCCATCTATTTAGACTACAGCTTTTGTAATTCCTATCCCCAAACCTGGGAAAGATCCGAAGTTGGCGGAAAACCAAAGACCAATTTCGCTGACCTGTCATTCCTGTAAATTAATGGAGAAAATTGTTTCAGGCAGCCTTCTCCCTGTTCTGGAGAGTCGCCAAGCTTTTTCAAACTTTCAGCTTGGTTTCCGCAAAAATCGCTCGACCGCGGACCCCTTGTTAAAACTAGACCATGACATCCGGGAAGCCTTCTCACATGGTGGGATAGTTCTTGATGTCTTCTTTGACTTTGAAAAATAATGACACAACGTGGAGAACTGGGATTCTCCTTAAACTCCATTCGCTCGGTTTCCGTGGACAACTCCCTCTTTTCATTAAATGCCTTCTGTCAAATAGATCCATCCAGGTTCGGTGCTCTTCTATTCTGTCACGTCACTTTACTCTGGATGAAGGCGTTCCGCAGAGTAGTGTTCTAAGTGTATTACTATTTGCTCTCGGATTTAATGACATCGTTACTTCTATCCCAGCGACGGTCAATTTTTCTCTCTATGCTGATGACCTTGCGTTATATATAGCCGATGCCAGGCTGCCTTTTCTCGAACGGCAACTTCAACTAGCTATTGAGAATATTTCACAATGGGGTGCTTCCATGGCTTCCATTTCTCTCCTACCAAAACCTAAGCAGTGCTTCTTAAGAAAAAAGGGCATCAAAGAACCTGCCACCTTCTTTCAGCGAACCTAACCTTAAATGGTTCGCCCATTCCTGTAACTTCACAGGTCAAATCACTAGGACTCATTCTAGATGACCACTTAACATACGCACCGCATATTAAACTCCTGGAAAAGACTTGTCAACGCATGCTTGACCTATTACGTCATCTCGCTTCAAAATTTTGGGGTGCTGACCGCAAGTCCCTTTTACGTCTCTATATAGCCCTAATCCGATCGAAACTGGACTTTGGCTGTGTAGTATATGGTCAGGCCTCCCCAACTCTACACCTGTTAGATCCCATCCAAAACGAGGCGATCCGTATCTCCACTGGAACCTTCTGATCGTCCTCCTGGGTGAGCCTTGAAGTTGAATTCAATGTGATGCCACACTCTCTCTCTCTCTCTCTCTCTCTCTTCGAAGGGAATAAATCATGTGCACAAGTTATCTTCGTTTTCAAACCTCAATACCGTCTGCTCTGACACCGATTCTACAGGATACCCCAGAATCCTAATTACTGGCCATTTGCAAACACAATTCATAACATCCTTAATTTTCTTAACATCCCTTTGCAAAAGGTGCTGCCTTTCTCTTACGAAGAAGGGTACACACCTTGGCTATTCCCCGCTCCCACCATTTGTTTCGCCCTGACCTCCAGTGTTTACCGACTGCTCTAAAACAGGGGACAGTGTGGGCGCATCTGCAGTCTTTCCCGACAGCAACCTCTCCCATGCCCTCCCCCCCCTAACGCTTCAATTTTTACGGCAGAATTAATAGCTATAATGATTGCCCTTTCTCGAATTCTATTCCTTAACCAAGACCACTCTTATGTCATTTATTCAGATTCGCTCAGCGCGCTCCAAGCACTT
>JABUQX010092962.1:0-35000 GCA_015478945.1 Trachelipus rathkii
TGAAAACATATACACTTTGGTGTACATATGTTTATTAGTTGAACAAGTTTTTCGTTCGAAATTAGAGTGGTAGCCACGACAATTCCATTGAAGGAAAGTGGCCATGCTGAGTTGTTATAAATATTATGATGATGTTCTTTTAGAGACAATTGTCTCTATGTGACTAGGGGTGGTGTTGGAGGTGGGTTCCGATGGAGAGGAAAGGTTGAGACGTGGATCTCGGCGAGGAGGGGCAACATATCCTGGAGGGCAAAGAGCAGTCATACAATAGATTTTTTTTAGGGTTGTAGCTGACCTCTTTGGAAAGGAGTTTTCTTTAGGTGGTATTTGGTGAAGGCTTCACCATGAATGCGAGATAAGTTGAGTTCAACCAAGTCCAACTTGTTATGTGGGTTTGGTTGGTTAATAGAAGAGCAACCATAATGCTCATGTTTATTAATGAGAGCGGTATCAGTATCTGCTAAGCAAGCAGGTTCAGAAATGTGGAGGAATATAGAGTTGTTTCCATGGAATGAAAGAAGGTGTCACCGGAAAGGTATCATCTTTTTGAGAAGGTGTTGTGGGTAGAGATATTGGTTTCCAACATACATTCGATGGATTGGCAAGGTCTACTACTGAGATTTTCCAGAAATCATCTTGCGATTGATTTTGGGAGATTGACAGTTTGATTGGAGAATGGGGACTTCTTGGGGTCTCTCTTCATGCCTCCTAACAGAGACTCTGCAGAACGCTTAAAGCGTTTTATGACGTTTACGTTGAACAGTTTTCCACTTCCACCTTTCTCGGAAGTGCAGGAAGCATTGAAAGAGAATGGGTCATCACGCACCAAGCTCCATTTGGGAGCTGTTATCCATTTCCCATCTGCTAGGGTATAGAACTCTTTGGGAGTGCTGATATAGGAAATTCCTCGGGAGAAGAGTTATAGGAAGATTCAGAAGAGCTAGAATTATCTTGCAGACTATTAGAGAGTTGATTGGTGGGATGTTCAATAGCTGTGATTGTTTGAGTAAAATCTGTTGCTATTGCTTTTGCCTCTGGAGTTGATTTATGGTGAGGTCTCTTCTGAGTTGCATTTTTTTACGTCTGGGGTTACTGTGTTTTATGTTTAAAAATTCGGATGCTCTGTATTTTCAATGAATAATTTTAGCTTGGCGACTATTCTTTTTGTGTGTTTAGAAACATCTTTTTCAGGGATTTGAGTAATAGTGGGAGGCGAATTAAGGGACAAAGAGACCGTCCTCTTACATAGGTTTTGTGAACCTATTTGGTAAGTATGGGACAGAGTGTCTTGGCTGGAAATGTTTTCCAAATTTTGTACTGGATGAACCAGCTTAGTTTCATTGCTGGTTTGTTGAGAGCTAGTACTCGGGATAGGGTTGATGGCTTTTTGGACGGGAGATTGAATCAAGGGCTGCTTTTGTTCTATTTGAGGAGTCGGTAATGTAGGCAGACAGGCTGCAGTAACTGCCTGAGTTTTACTGGAATTTAGGAAAGGAGTTCTGGTAGGATGGGGTTGTGTTGGCGGATTAACACGCGGAGGCGTGGTGGCAGCTGTAATTGTGGCGTAAGATTGACTTTGATTTGTCAGATATTTTTCCTTGAGCTGGCATATAGCATCTCTCCTGCTCAATTTTGTATGGTACATAACTCCAAAACCTCCTGTTCAAACAGGTAAGACGGGCATTTGAAGGAAGAAGCACTGTGGGGTCCTCCACAGTTTCTACAGTTAGGGGTATTTTCACAGGGAGTGTGAAATAATTCTCCGCAGATTGGGCATATATCATCCGGTCGATCACCTACAGTATTTTCGGGGATGACCAAACCGTTGGCATTTGAAGCAACGTCTGGGTAGAGGGATAAACGTGCGAACATTGTGACTTGTGAACCCTATTTTCACCTTTGTTGGTGGATGAGGGGTATTAAAGGTCAGCAGCAAACGAGGATTTGGTTTGTCAGGCGAATCCCTACGAGGGGGAAATCTATAAATGTTTGTAACGGAAAATCTTTTCTGCTGGAGATTTCTCATAATGACATCTAAATCTTCGTCTTTCTGTTCATAACAAAAAATAGTGCCTTTAGATGTGTTTCTTATATCATCAGGAGTAGAAATAATAGGAATGCTTACGAGAGACGTTAAGGATGACAAAATGGAGCTTTGGTTTCGGTTAGCAGCTTGTACGAGAATGGACCCATTTCTCATTAATGTGACTGGAGGGTCTTCAACTCCTAAACTTTTTCAAGTGCATCGCTGAGAAAAATGGTTCTGTGCTCAGTAAGAGCTTTGGAGGTAGTGGATCGCAGTATGTGATATATCGGGAATGATGTGTCTGCTGGCATTCCTGGAAGAGCAACATATCAAGCAACGAATGAAAACGACTGATGAAGGGAGGCACTTTTGCGGAATTACCAAGATCGTTAAGATACCTGTGGGTTTGGGGTTTGCTGACGAATCGCTGAAATTATGCAAAGGACCCTCAGGTGTAGGAGAAGGAAGTAAAGCATAAGTACCTGGTCTAGAAGTAGTAGGGACCGAGGTAGTGTCAGGCTGGGAACCTGACAGATGGTAATTGTTGTTGATGATTTTCGGCTCACATTGGTTTAAACACGTTTTTCCTTAATAACTTTTCCATAAAAAAAATTAAATCCACAAACTTCAAGTCTCCATGAATGAGCACTATATCAATAAAGCAAATGAGACATAAAAAAAGTAAATAACAGGATGGGCTGGAAAAACGTATATTCATTAGGAAGGGTAATCCTTCTCTCCACAACAGGCTTCCAGTCCAAAGACTCCACGACTCCCAGACCCACCCGGTAGGCTATGGATATGGCCCCTCAAAGATCCTCCCGAACCTCTACGCCGGTTCCCACCCGCGTACCACACGGCACCTTAAGTCTTCACGCAAAGCCCGATTAGGACACCAAAGTGCAGAACATCCACCATGTGAGTGGTTAGCAAGGTTCAGGCCCCTACACTGGCGTCCTGGTTAGAGGTGAAGCGAATGACCGGTTTAACTGTACCCTCATCCACGGGAGGAAGTGTGGGGTGCTGAAGACCCATGTGGAAGAGGCACCGATAGCCCAATCTGGCGCTGCGACGGGCGCTGGGAGGCAACTTTGTAGATAGAGATATTCAATCAAATGGACTAATCTGGTGGAATAAAAAAAAGAAAAAAAAAAATAAAAAAAAAAAAAAAAACAGTTAGAAACTGGGATAAAAAAGGGGGATTGAAAGCACTAGAAAATTCATGGAAAATGGTGGATGAAGGTTGAAAGATAATGCATGTGACAAAAGATAATGCACGAATGCACAACAAATGTACATGCACGTGCTGGGGGACGGAGGGAACACACATAAAGACTCATCGGCATTAGTACTTATCGCTATGCCATGTTCGTAAATGTTATTTTCCCGTTGAGAATCAATGCCTGGGGATAATAATAATACACAATAATAATAATAATAATAATAATAATAATAATAATAATAATAATAATAACACAATAATAATAATAATAATAATAATAATAATTATAATAATAATAATAATAAAAATAATAATAATAATAATAATAATAATAATAATAATAATAATAATAATAATAATAATAATAATAATAATAATAATAATAATAATAATAATAATAATAATAATAAAACTTACCCAAAAATTTTGTATCGTCAATCTGAAAGTGTTAGTTGCACTTTTTCCCATGGTTGGAGCCCTCATCATTTAAATTCTCAATCATTTTAATTTTGCTTTCGAAGTCGTTACTGTCATTAAACAGTGATAAAACTGGCGCCTCTTCTGATAAATCCCATAAATGCTGCCTAAATATATTTAAAGTTGCTTCAGATGCAGCAGGATCTATTGTCTCGAATTGTTTTAATGATTTTAAAAAACACAAATCTTGATATGGAGCTGCTGCAGTTGAATGACTCAAATATACCATTCTTAAGGACTGTATTTCTTCATCACAATTATGCTCATGCTTTAACAAATACATCTTTAGAGAATAAACTGCTCAGACCATTTAACGAACTTGGTGCATAACACCCCGAGGATGGATTTTGAAATTTCCATCAATATCTCCACTCAAATAGATTTACTCGCGGTAATCACTTCGTAGAGACTTTTTTTTTAATTCTTTGTTAAGAAAGTTAATCATTTCATACAACTCAGATTCACTAAAACCCGTTTTTAGCATATCGTCATCAAAGTGATAATTATTTCTATTTATTTTATTCCAGTTGTCTCTAAATGACTTGAAATTTGTTTTTTTCTGGACTTTCTTATTGCTTCACGTTTTTTTACTTTCAAATTCGCTACGCAAAACTAAATCATATATGTGATGACGACGTGGAAGAAAGAGTAACTCTATGTTTAAAATTTGTCGATTTAAAATTTAAGATTTAAGATTTTGTAGATGGTGCAGCTCTCTACCCGTTTGCGATAGCCTTTGAGATCATTTCTGACTTATTTTTTCCATTTGAAATGAAAATTGCGATAGAGTCGCGGATGTAAGTCAATTGTTATTTAGATCACATCTTTAAGCCTTCATAAGTTTCAGATTTTTCAGAAATTATCACAAAAATTTTTTTTTTCTGTACAAAAATTATCTAAGTAAAAGAAGTGTATCTCGCCTAACTATACAAGCTCTGATGTAAATTTGATGTTGATCGAATAAGTAGAAAAATAAAATCAATATTTCACTTTTTCAAAAATTTAATCGTTCCAAAAATGAAATATTGAGATGTTTTTTTTACTTATCGATTCAACATCACATTTTCAGGGTTTGATATAAGACCTTTTACTTCTAGATAATTTTTTTTGTATACTCAAAGAAAATTTTTTAAAAATTTCCCAAAATTTTTTTTTTTTAAATTTGTTCCAAGAACAAATCCCAAACTAATGCATATACAAAGAAATTATCTAAGTAAAAAATGTGCCTCTCCCCCGACTACATATGCCCTGAAAATTTCATCCACTTCGCCCGAACAGGAAAAAAATTATCGCAATTTTTCATTTCAAAACAAAAGTGGGTTTGGAAATTGGACAAAACTCAAAAAAATCGAAAATGGATATTGTAGGTAATGGACAAATACATAAAAATTTAACTTTTTATATGATTAAATTTTTGAAAAAGTGAAATATTGATATTTTTTTTCTACTGAAAGAAAGAATTTTGAAAGAATGACTACAGACACAGAAAAACACCGGAAAACAACGTTTTAGAGGGCAAAAAAAGCTACAGTTTGGTGTTTATAGGGTCAAAATCGCCCGATAATTCCGAATTTTATGTCCATTTTTAGGGGAGGAATTGGGCGTAGCACGAGACAAATATTGGTTCTTTGTTAAGAAAGTTAAGCATTTCATCCAATTCAGATTCACTAAAACCCGTTTTTAGCATATGGTTATCATGGTGATAATTATTTCTATTTATTTTATTCCAGTTGTCTCTATATGACTTGAAAAAGGGTATTTCAGGACTTCTTATTGCTTCACGTATTTTATTTTCAAATGCGCTACGGAAAACTAGCTCCTGTATGTGCGGGCTGCACAGTCGGCAATGGTGGCTATGTTTTGCTTATGATCAATGAGTATAACAGCGTCATTAAACCTACCCGTATTTGATGCAGTTGTATCACAACAAAGAATTTGGACTCTATCCTCTAATTCCCAGTTGTTTTCAGCATTAATTGCTGCTTCATCTTTTTCCTACCTGATGAAGTTTGACACTCTGAAACTATATTTAATTGGGCATATTCCTCATCTGTTCTTACAATTTTATATAATTTATTTTGAAATAATATTTTATTCCAAAATCACCTTCTAGATATTGTGGTAAAACACGAATCATCATCGGCAAGATTCCTTCTTAGTATTTTCCGAGCTCGTTGATAGTCGATCGACTTGTAGAAAGATTATAGACATCGAGGGCTTCTGCTGTCGGCTCAACAACATATATAGCATCTCGTATGCTCAATTTGCATCTGTCTAAGACTGCGGCCAATTTTGGTGTCATAATATCTACCATCCGTGTCAGAGAAGAGCACAGCAACATTCTGCTGCATTTCATACTCTTCAACTGTCTTCACTGGAACCCTTCAGATGAATTAGAACTTGGGGTATCACATTTATCAGATGCTGGAGCAACAGATGTAGTTGCTACTGAATTCTCTCATATATAGTTTGACGACGTATTTTCCCTTATTCTGTCATTTATTGTTTCTTTATTTGAAAGTATTTTTGTTCACAACCAGCCATGCAGCCTGTTCGTCCTGGTTCTCTTTTGTTGCTGTAAGAAGATTTTATCTTCTTCTATTTTCATCATTACTTCTAGCTTAGGTTTCTTCCGCTACAATTCTTTTCTACCTCACCTGAAAGTCCACTACTTACCCTTAGCGATTCGTCGCCTGGTACGCCCTCGACATCCCAGGTACCCAAACGGCTGGGCAACCCCGAAAAAGTGCCCCCCGTCCTAGTCGTTCTCATTTGTTTACTCCATATGCTGCTCCCTTCCCAGACTGCCAGCTGACACATCATTCCGAATATATTACTTATTGCGATTCACCACTTCCAAAGCTCTTACTGAGCAAAGAACCGTTATTCTTAGCTATGCACTTGAAAATCTTTTTAGGAGTCGAAGACCCCTTCACGTTAATGAGAAACGGGCCCTTCTCGTTCAAGCTACTACCCGGAATCAAAGTTCCATCTTGTCATCCTTAACACGTCTCTTGGAAACATCTCTTATTTCCACTCCTGATAAAATAAGAAACACATCCAAAGGCACTATTTATTCTTTTAGAACAGAAAACGAAGAGGTTGCTGTCATTTTAAATCTCCAGCAGAAAAAAAAATTTCCGTTACAAACGTTAATAGATTTTCCCCTTGTCGGGACTCGTCTGATACTCCAAATCCTCCTTTACTGCTGACTTTATTACCTTTTTCCACATTCAAAGGTGAAAAATAGATTTACAAACCCTGCCTGAACGTTTATTCCCCGACCTAGACGTTGCTTTAAATGCCAGCGGTTTGTCAATCCTCAAAAATACCGTAGGAGATAGCTTGGATGCTAAAACACAAAACACTGTATGAACTGTGGAGAACCCCACAGTGCTTTTTCCTTAAAATGCCCGTCTTACTTGTTTGAACGGAGGTTTTGGAGTTATGCACCATACAAAAATTGAGCAGGTGGAGAGATGCCATACACCAGATCAAAGACAAATATCCCACAAGACCAAGGCAATCTTATGCTACAATTGCAGCAGCTGCCTCCGCGTGTCAATCCACCGACACAACTCCATTCCAGTTGAACTCTTCCCCCCAATCCCAGCGAGATCAAAAGTTACTGTAACTGCCTGCCTGCATTGCCTATACTACCGACTTTTCAAATAGTCCAAAAGCAGCCCTTGATCATCTCCCATTCAAATGCCATCAACAACCTTACTCCGAGTACTAGTTTCCAACTAACCAACAATGAAACTAAGTTGGTTCATCCACCACAAAGCTTGAGAGCATATATCCTCCCCGATGAGTTTGGAAGTTGCCAAACACATAAAAGACCTGCGGAATTTAATCCCTAATCAGTCTCCCCACCATTACCAAATTCTGAAAATGATGTTCCTAAACAGAAACAAAAGATTCATCATGCTAAAGATTATTTGCTAAAAACACAAAACATCCGGAACCCTAAAGAAAAAAACACACATACCCCTGGTGATGTAAAAAATGCAACCTAGAAGAGACCTCGCCATAAGTCTTTTCCTTACATGACAAAATAGCAATATTAATAGATTGTACCCAAACACTCACAGCTGTCCAACAACCCACCAACCAACCCTCTGATAGCTGGCAGGATTATTCCAGCTCTTCCGAATCCCTCCCTATAACTAGTTCTCTCGAATCTCCTACTCCCACCAATCCCTAAAGGATTGCATATATTACATGAAGCGCACGAAATGGATTATTATAGTTCCCAAGGAGCCTGATGTGACGACCCTCTCTCTAATATTTCCTCTTTGCAGGCCTGAGGCTAGAATTTTGAAATCTCAACACAAACACCACATGCGCTCCAAGCGTTCTGAATATGTTGGTAACATGAAAGAGGACCCAGGGTCCCACATCTTAACTCAAATTGTCCGGTCTTCCAAAATCACCCACCTGATGACTCCCTCAAAGTCTCTAGTGCCAGACCTCCGTAACCAAACGATCCCATATTGGATCCCAATATCGCAACTCCAACTTCCTTACAAAAATGGAACTTTTCCGATGACACCTTCCTATACTGTCTCTATGGAATGAGCTCCAATACTTCCACTCACAATTTCTGAATCTGCTTTCTTGGCAGATCCTGATATCGCTTCCATCTAAAAGATGAGCATTTTGGGTTGTTCTTCCAAAAGACCAACCAAGCCCACACACAATAACACGGACTTAGTTGAACTCTACTTACCTCGTATTCATGGCGGAGTTCATACCCAAAATCTGTTGTACGACTATTCCTAACCAGGATATGTTGCTCCTCCTCGTCGGGCGCCACGTCTTAGCCTTTCCTCCCTATGTGAATCCACCTCCAACATATCCACAGCCACATAGGAGACCATGGTCTCAAAAAAGACCATCCTCATAATATTCATAACAGAACACAGCATGGCCAGTTTCCTTCAATGGAATTGTCGTGACCACTACTATAATTTTGAAGAACTTGTTCAGCTAATAAACATGTACACGAAAGTGCATATGCCTGAAGGAACTTGACTATGTCATCGCGACTTCTTTCAACCGACGGAATTTAAATCGCCGCTAACCCCTATAGAAAGAGAAGAGATGACAATGATAGGGAGGTCGCTGGAATACTCATTCATAAATCTGTCCCCTATTCTTCAGTCCTTCAAACCAGACTCTCAAGTAATGGCAGCACGAATCCATCTGTCCACCGACCTCAATGTTTGCTCGATCCACTTGCCCCAGTAGAGAGAGTTTACTAAGGTCAACTTTGCTGACCTTTTTAAGCAGCTCCCACTCCGGTTGTTATGCTGGGAGACTTCAACTTCCGCCACCCCTTATGGGCAACTCTGTCATCTCCTCTGTCTAAGATCCTTGTTGATCTAGTCCCGTTTTCTTCGGGATAATTTTAACACAGGACTTCCTAAATATGAACGTTTAGGTAAACACTCTTCTTACTGCATAGATTTTTTTTTTCTTTGCTCCCATTCTCTTATGGATGGCTTTACCTGGTCCCGTTTTGATTACTTATACGGCAGTTACCATTACCCAATAGCCTCTTAAAAGAACTTGCACAGAGCCCAATGTTAAAACCTAACTATTCCCTCTGGCGTTATGATCGAGCGGAGTGGGGATTCTTTTCATTAGCCATAGCTATTCCATTTCTTCATTCAATAAAACTGGTTCCGACCACAGATGATGCCTCCTTTAACTTCTTCCAGCAAGTTATCACAGCAGCAGAAGCTTGCATACCGCGATCTTCCGCAGGTAGGCGTGCGTTCGGCAACCCTTTGGTGATCCCAAGAGTGTACACAAGCTAACAGGAAGAAAAACTCTACAAGCAATACAAACGGAACCGGACACCCCCTCAAACATGATTATTTTAAAAGCAGCTGCGGCGACATCTCGTCGAATTATACCGACTGTCGACTCCTCTTTTTTTTCGCGGAAAGTTGTAGAGAAAAATAACTTCCATCCACAGTTTTCCTGTTATGGGCCTGATATTACTGATACATTTCTGCTCCAGCAGCTGTTGCAGATGAATTAGGCTTTAGTTTTAAGGAACACTGAGCTCTTTAACGCTAACATGAAACTTTAAAAATTGAGAATTAGCTGCACTGACAGACTTTTCGGAATACGAAAGGGGAAGATAATACCTATAACAGTCTTTCTACACTTGCAGAGTATCAAACTACTGGCGAATAACAAAGACGGTGCCTTTGGCCCAGATCTAATTTTGTACATAATGCTCCGTCATGTTCATTCCTCTGCATCAGAAATACATTGATATAATATATCAACTCCCACCCTCATGGTTTCAGCAACATTAATCTTAAAAGATTAGGCATACGAAGCTCAAAACATCAAAAGAACCAATTTAACACTCAGGTAAAAAATAACCAGCCTACATTCAATTAAAGTGATCTCTTAATACTAAAATATTTCTTATGGGTAAAGAAACCAACACAATAATAATAATAATAATAATAATAATAATAATAATAATAATAATAATAATAATAATAATAATAATAATAATAATAATAATTTATAAATAGAATAACTATCACAATATATAAAATCTTTTAGTAAAATGTTGTCTGCACCTACAAGCAATACATTACCTACTTTATTGAAAAAAAAATACACAATACAATAAAAAAAATAACAATAATAATACAATAATAATAATAATAATAATAATAATAATAATAATAATAATAATAATAATAAACCTCCTTGAATATGTCTTAACTTTGTTATATAAAATTGACTACTAAACAATACAAAAAATATATATATATATATATATATATATATATATATATATATATATATATATATATATATATATATATATATATATATATATATAGTATATATAGTATAGTATATATATATATATATATATATATATATAGTAGTGAGAGTGAGTAGCAGCAGCAGCAGGCAGCTTTGATAATGATAACACTTAAAAACGTGAACCAGCATAACGGCAATTAACTGGAAAACCAAGACACATGATCAAGAAAAACTGAGGATTAAAATTTGAATAATTATCGATCAACAAATCAACTAGTACGTCGACAAAGAACCAATATAGGAACTTTTAAAAAAAGCAAAAAATAAATAAAAAATAATAATAAAAAATCACTTGGACCTTGGGTTAACTTTACTTTTGTTTTTTAAGAAACTGCAGCAGAACTGAAAGGATCGCTTAAAAAAAGCAAAAAATAAATAAAAAATAATAATAAAAAATCACTTGGACCTTGGGTTAACTTTACTTTTGTTTTTTAAGAAACTGCAGCAGAACTGAAAGGATCGCTCGATACTAAGGAAAAATATCAAAAAGATATAAAGTTTGAACTCTGAATATAGGGAAACCAGTTAATTAAATTATTATATATAAAGAAAATAACTACAACTGCAACATTTTTCACCTAATATATTATTGCTCGGGCTGATTTGTTTGAGGAACAAAAGAAGAAAAAAAATAAGCTGAAAATAATCACATATTTTGAACGAAAAATTATATAAATCAAATCAAAACAGTGTCAATATTTTGAAATGAGAAATACAAAAAAAAAAAGGTATGGGAAAGATCATATCTTACCCTTACATAATTCGTCAAGAAAATTTACAAAATATGACGACTGGCACCAACATGACTGACAATAATATAAATAATAGAAGGGAATAAAATTTATGAATGGTAAATAATAATACTATAACTATATAGTATATATATTATAAAAATATAAATATAAATAATATAAAATATAATAGTATATATACTAAGATAGTATATATATATATATATATAATTAATACGTATAAATATATATATGAATATATAAATAAATACTACAGTATATTTAATAAAAATCCATATATAAATATATACAATATGTAACATATAACTACTTATAATAACTATAAAATATCATAATGTAACTTCAAATCGTTATATACCAACCCATTGCGAAGTAGACAAAAGGGACATAGCCTAATCTATTTTACAAAGTATCACCAAAAAGATCATGAAATAATATATATCTAATATTATATATAATATTATAATATATAAACATTAAATAAATATATATAATAATAATATAATAATAAATAACGATAATTATATATATAAATCATATATAGATAAATATATATATAATATTAAATTATAAATATTTAAATAGATAATTAACTAAGAAAATATGTCGAAGAGAATTATTTCGTGACCTAATGGGAAAAGACTTTATCCGGACATTATATTCCATCACTAATTCTAATTAAGATAACAGAATTAGACAACCAGATTTCTATATATAATGCCGTCGATTGACATTTATTTAACTAATTGCTCACCGTCAACCACATCATCGTCATAAAAGAACATAATAATATGATCCATAGTACACTACTAAATATAAAATATATAGTAGAACGTAACAGAACCATCAAAACTAATATATAATGTACAATGGAAATATAATACTTATATATAACTATACCTATAAGTGTACTACTGCTTTAACCTTCCTTCTTTACAAAGTTTTTGAGTCTATGTAAGAGTAAATACTATCTACTACAATAATATATATTAATAATATATTTATAATATGTAAAATATGATAACGTAATAACGTATTTACATTAATATATCTACTTATAACTCCTATTATATAATAGAGCTATAAGTATTGGATTATATAATAGTAGTAACGTGAAGACAAAAGCACTAATGATAATACATCAACTCAACCTACCTAATCCTAGCATTAAAAAATAAATTAATAATATATCTAATAAGAATATCAGTATAAGTCTAATAAAGGCTTATATATACTATTATATAATATAATATATTTATTAATATGATATAGATAAAAAATATGTATATCATTAATGAGTATATTAAATATAATTTAATATAAGTCACCGAGCCACTCACGGGTCAGCAGTTCCCTACCTCCTCAGGGAAGGGGCCAGGAGTGTTCACGCGAAAATTACAATCCGCTAGCCGGACAAATATACGCAGT
The DNA here is from genome assembly GCA_015478945.1 of Trachelipus rathkii. Lineage (NCBI taxonomy): Eukaryota > Metazoa > Arthropoda > Malacostraca > Isopoda > Trachelipodidae > Trachelipus > Trachelipus rathkii. Next base: position 12,773 of record JABUQX010092962.1, read on the forward strand.
TGAGCACAGACGCTAGCTGTTACAAGATACGTGCAAAGGAGAATTAATCAGCAGAGAAAACACAGAAGATAGGAAGAAGAGTATCACCAGAACAAGAACCGAAAAGCAAACAACTAAAGGTTGCAAAAGAATAATAAAAGAAGGATAAAGTCACACGCAGGAACTCATGCCTTGTGAGTTATCCCTATATATCTACACAAAACATCGCCATGCAGCAGACCAAGCAGCACCCCAATCGTGCTAACGACGGCGACGTAAAGGTACGGGATAGGTACCTGAGTTGTAATTCCTCTCGAACACCATAGAACACGTACTACGACTCTTACACGTCCATATATGAAAAGAATAATCAATAACACCGCACCTACATCTCGTCCGCAAGATAAGACAGGTCACAGTGGAAGTCCGACACGTACCGAACAGATGTTTACAAGCCTTTACTTGGCTCTAGGACTCGATCCCTACGTCACAAAAAGAACCGAGATAAAACCATGAGCCCCACCCACAGATATGTAGTGTACGCAGTAATCATACCATCTACAAGGGGGATGAAGAACCATCTATGTATAGCTGGGCTAAACGTGGAAAGAGCCCGAAAAAAAGCTCGGCAATGTTCTCGAAACAGAACTCAAACCGAAGATTTCTTAGGCGCCAGCATACCACACACCGTATGTGGTGAATAAGCAGGTTTCCAAGACATTTATATAATGATTAACTTAACAAGGTGATATATATTGTCCACAAACAGGAGAGACGAAGAGAACCTACGAAAAGGAGAAATAAAGAAAAAGAGATAAACTAGAATTGTATTTAAGAGAAGGAAGATGTAGAAGTGAGCTTATTGTCCAACAGAATATAAATTAATCAACAAACGCGTTGAGACGACCCATCGAAGAAATTCCTCCACAACAAGATCAGCACCGAGAATCCGGAAATCGGAAACATTGAGACGATTGACGGCAAATTCATAGAAGTAAAAAGGACGAGGAGAAAGCAGAAAATATGAAATGGCCCATTGAAAATGAAGGGATCGAGATCAATCGGCATTTGAGTGCGAATAGAGGATAGAATATAGAAACAATTAATAGTAAAGCCAAAAAAAAGAGTGGTCTTGATTAGGGAATAAAAGTAGAGAGAAAAAGACCAGAAATCCCTAGGAACACACACACATAAATTGACCGACGAAAAGAAGAAAGAAGATCGCCTCCATCAACACACAGCCAGATTATTTATGCGGAACTGAAAAGCAAAGACTAGATACATAAGTAAGCAAAGATAAGGCCAAGAAGACAACCAACCCAGGAAGGGAGCTTGGAGAGCCGAGTGACGCACGTGCTCCCAAACCCTCCCGTCAAAACATGCTCCAGTCTGAAGATATAGCTCAAGCGCCCCACTCAGACGGAAAGTCATGTCCCGTAAGTTCTACAAGAGCGAGCAACATTAAACGGACAACACTAGGAAGACCTTATCGCCAGTAAGACATTGAACGCCGAAAGCCATATGCTGATGGCGATCCGGATAACAGAGAGAATTGAGATTTGCCTATATGGCTCAGAATGCGAGATTGAGGAAGAGCCCTTCAAAGATCTTCGATAGAATCACCTAATGAGTGAATGAGCAGCTACAATAGCGACGATAGTAGAAAGGCATCAAAGGAGTTCTGTGTCCCTTTTCGAGCAAATAGGTTGAAACGTTGATCGTGCATGTCCAACACATGAGGAAGTAAGCTAGTATTGAGAAAATTAGAGAATATTAGTTGACACGAGGGAAGGCGTCAAAGACACGTCAAGGGCAACATCCCTCAAAACTCGGGGAGGAATGCCCATCTGGGCCACCCGCCTTTCCATAAACGTTCATAAGATTCTCAGGAGACCCATGCACCCGCGATCAAATGTAATCAGCCGTCACAAAGAACAATAGGATACCTGGACGAGAGAGAAGAAGAGAGGATGGAAAGGAATGCTCAGAAATCTGGTACCAGCGGTTTGAGTTAGAGAAAACTAGAGCCGTATAGAGATGGCCTATTCAAAGTTGTGAGAAGTTAGCGACGGCGACGCCGATCAGATCGATATAAGAGGATGAAAGGCATGCATTTACAGAAGTTATATACGAAGATGCTGTTGGGCAGACGGCCAAAGATCTATCCAGCTAGCTGAAGACCAAAAAAAACCCCCCAAAAATGGAGGTTACGCGCCACTTCGTTTTGAAATGACCAGCCGCCTATTGCTAGATACGAAAGATATCTGGCATCATGCATCTAGCTGAATGAAAATTTAAGCGAATGATGATAGAAGAACGGAGACAATTTTCCATTCCGATATACGCGCTGTCTCTGCTGAATGGCCAGAGGATAACTAAGCACGATCGAACCATGGATTATGAGACGAGAAAGAGTTTAGTCGAATGAAGAGATGAACCTGAAAACTCATCCACCATGCAACGATTACAGCTCCATCTTTATCTTTTAAAAACGAAGTTCGAAAGCGTCACCAGAGCAAAGCAGTCATTCCAATATATATATATATCGTAGACGCAACGCAAGGCCCCCAATCGCGGACCCCTTGAAATCATAGTGCCAGAAAACAGCGAAGAATAGGCAGGATGGAGCTTGTGCGAAAGAAAGTACTTTAAAATCCAAAAAACCCGATATAAAGGTTGGCGACATGCCCACTAATGGTCAGAATTTACCAATAGTGACGAACATGGGATGATTTATTAAGAGAGAATAGGATATGTAGACGTGACAACAGTAGGATTCTAAAGTGTTGTTTCAAGAATTGGTTAGAGACGTCCGGCCAAATGCTGGGTGCCTGGCCTTCTATATAATATGTTCCGATCCAGATCGTCGAGACATGGCTGATGATTCAGAGCCTCCGTCACCCACCATAAATCGGATAATGAGAGGACCCCAACCATATCAGTGTTCGTAGCATGAAATCCGCTCTAACATAGAGGACCCCTCAGTATTGAAGAAATGAGAAAGATATACAGTCTCGTGAGAACAGTAGTAAGGATATTCACACAAACAAAAGGACGGTCGCGAAAAATCCTGTTCTATTTAGGAGAACAGTAGAGCCAGAAGACAAACGCAAAGAATCGAAAATTGCTCTTAAATCCATGTAAGTAAGGAACCGAAAGATTTGAAGAACCACCTCAGAACATCGAAGTTAGAGATTGCGAGACTTCCCAACGAGAGAAAACCGTGTTTACAGGCAATAGTATATGAAATTACTAACATTAAGAGGCACACCACCCACCTCTTCAGACGGAAATTATGAAAATAAGTTATAGTTTGGATAGTGTGGATCACAGTTTAAAAGAAAGGAGAGGACAAACTCTGTAAATTCTTTAAACACATACTGACGTCCTCATACAGAGCCAGAATAAAGGGTATAAGGGCTATGAGTTAGAGAGAGTGATATTCCACAGGGCAAAAGTTAGAACTTTCGCCTACTGATGTTGGTGAAGTCAATAGAAAACCACCGCAAAGCCCATACCAAATCCTGCCATCATCTCTCTCTCTCGTCTCTACTTCCAATCAATTCTAAAACAATCATCTCTCTCTCTCTTTCTAACTCCTCCTCTCATCTCTCTCTCTTCCCAACTCTCTCACATACTTCTCTTCTCTCTCCATAACTCCTCACCTACACACACACGCCACCCTCTACTCACACACACACACAAACAATAATAGACAAAAGCGGACTAAACAAAAGCAGGAGTCGGGATAAAAGAAGCTTATTGCTTGTTCCAACAACAACACATAGTTAATCTATAGTACATAAATATTACATACAACACCAAAAAAACCAATTATAAGTTGAACCTAATCGATTAAAACCTTAAAAAACTAAAAAAAATATAATAAAATACCTTTATGTTTACACAAAAATAGAACAAGAACAATTCTACCAGGTGTATATAAAACAAGCGTATGTACACAACGCATAAAAACCGACAGTATCAAAGCAAAAAACAATCACAAACACTAGATGCAACACCCGGAAATTACGTACGAATCAAATTAAAAGGAAGAAAAACTAGCTAAAATCCTACATTAAAACATTGAAAGCAAACACGTATCAAGGCTACCAAACCGTACGTAAACAGCAACATATGATAATTTAAGACATGATGACCTAAGTAAATATGTAAAAGATTTTAAACAAGTTTTTTACAACGCTGGAAGATGAACAAAAGGTAGACCATTCTTCCAGCCCGTTGAAAGATTACGTAACGTAATTTTTTCCATCTGAATCCATTAATAATTACTCAAAATATTGTGACAAACAGACAATTAATAAGAAACTAAAGCAATAACAAGTGTTTAAAAACTTGACAAAATGAAATTACAACAAAAATTTTAAAACTGAAATGAATAAAAACACACCACATCCTCACAACACGACTTTACTAACTCATCAACTAAGGCCACATGAATATAAAAAAATAAAATTAATATATATTATAAATATATGCATAATATATATATATATATATATATATATATAAAATATAATATACTAATTAATATAAATATTATATTATATATATATATATATAGTATAATAATATACAATATATACCATAATATATTATATAATATTATAATATATATATAATATATATAGATATATATATTATATAAAATAATATAATATATATAGCTATTATTATATATATAAGAATAATAATAATATATATTAATATATATATATATATATAAATAAATAATAGTAGATAAGTATATATATGATATATATAAAATAATATACGATATATAATGTATATATAATATAATAATATATATAATATATATATATAATTATATATATAATATTATATACATATTAAAGTTAAAATTATAATACATATATAATATATAAATGTAGTATATATGTATGTAAATACTGTCTATACTTAAATATATTTGTATATACATATAATATTATAATATTATATATATATATAATATATAACGATATACTATATAAATATTATTATACGAATGAAATTTAATCTTACTAACTTTAAAAATCGGAAAATTATTAAGAATTTTAGCAATACATCTCATCCAACAACGTAGCAATTTCAGAAATTATTTTTCATTCTGAAGAAATGCACAAAACATGGACAGTTTAGTGTTTACACAGGACAGTAAACACTAAAAAAAAGCTCGCTCTCGACTGATGAGTCATCATAATCTACACAATATAAAACGAGGAAAATTATGAATTCATCTTATGATGTTTAATATATAATTTTTCTCTTGACCACATGAATTATAAGTGACTTATCTTATTAAAATATCTAACATGCTGATTACGATAGAAAAATTCTTAAAACTTCGTGACACGTACCAAATTTTTGTTGACAACGAAGAAAGTTTAAAATACACATATATACAAAAATGCGTTCATTTAAAATGTATTGTTTAATTCATTTCAAAATATAATATACAGTGTTGTATTTGAAAAAAATACTGTAAAATAAAAAAAATATTATATCATATATATGATATAATTATATATTATATATTTTATATATTATATAATAATAATTATATTAATAAATATACTTATAATATTAACAATATAAATATAATATAATATATATAAATATACCTAATATAATCACTATATACATAACTATTATAGATAATCATATCATACTATATATATATATACTATATATATATAATAAATATATATATACTATAATATTTATATATATATATATATCAATATATATATATATAATATATATCTATATATTTATATACATACATAATATATTAAAATATACCTATATAATATACTTATATATATCTATATATATATATATAGTAATAGGGATTAATTGCAGTCCAGTTATCGTATCTTACTCCCACTTGTAAAACTACAAAGTTCCCAATATATGTAGATGCAGAGTACACCCATAACTTACCGCACTCTGCAATCTATGGATTATGTAACAACACGACCGAGAGCGTTCTAATTCAATGTCATTTTACATTTCACCCACAAAAATAATAACACAACAATAATGATAATGATAAACTATGTCTCGTTACAGCAAGAAAATCAAATTCACATTTTTTTTCATACATTCCAAAGAAGAACTGTAAATGAAAGAAGACAAAAAACCTCTCGAACGAAACTTTTCACTCTTGCAGACATACTGAAAAAGATAAACATTAATTTAGTTTAATTAATTTGTGATGTTATATTTAAATAAGTATTTTAATAAGTGTAAATTAATCACCATTGCATAATAGTTGGTTCCGTACAAAACATTGATTATATCAACATCAAGTACTGCGATAATATATATTATATATATATATATATATAGTATATATATAAATATATTATATTATAGATATACTAAAATATATAATAATAAATTATTATGAAACCATATTCACTTTATCGAGTAGTTCCTCTATACCTTCGTTATCTCTTCATCCTTTGGTCGTTACTGTACAGCACTTATGGCACAGCCTATTCTTGCGATATCTACGACTACTTTTAATCGTTGACCTCGGTATATAGATAAACATCGCGGCCTAGCCCATAGTATATATATATTTATTTACCACTTATACTATATATATAACTATACATACCTGCCCATACAAGTGTAATATAATCTTATATTATATAATTAATATATATATTATATATACGCCCCGCCCGGTCTAGACTCTATGTATACTTATATACATATATAAATTATGATTCTATAATATAGGTATACGTAATATTTATACCTTACTTCACCTAGGCCACTCTATCTTCTATCCCCTTAGACCATGATACGGACCCTACCTGTGACTATCTTAGTACTTAGGACCAGTTATATTCATATACTATATATATATATATGATCCTTATAATTAAAGTCTAAGTGTTCGCTATATATATTATTATATATGTATTATATCTCAAATATATAATTAGTAATTTACAGCTTATAGTTATAATATAAATATATGTATATATATATATATATATATATATTATATAAAGTATGTATATTTATTAACACTACTATAGATCTATCATATATATATAATATAACATATAATATGTATATATATATATACTATAGTTATATTTTAGTACTTATAATAGATTAATTCGAGGGAGTATAACCATAACCCTGTCGGTAACCTATTTGCAAAGTCGGGCAAAATCGCTGTGTAAATTTATATTGCAGATTTTATTTATTTATTTTACTTTTATTCTTATTTGTTTTTTAAATAAAGAAATCCATTACAGCTATTGTTTTATGCACACTCTCCTTTATGAGTAATATTTAAAAGTAGACGTTTAAATTTATCGTTTATATGTTGGTTTCGAAATATTTTAGTTTCAACTTTAATATTTCTTTCACATAACGGTGGAATTTTGAAGGTTTTATGTCTTCAAAAGTTAAATTTTAAAATTTATACATAAATATGGTAAGACTTATATCTTTTTTAAGTTAGTCTACTAATCCTGTTCGTGTGCGTTGGCCTGTGGTTTTTTAAATTGGTTGTGATTTAATGGTTCTCTACTTTTGTGATTTAGTGGTTCTGTGGTTTTGTGATTTGTTGATTGTGTGGTTTTATGGGTTTAGCCTAAGCTTATGATGTATGACGATACAAAAAAAACCAACATTGAATTCAATTTCTCATAGTTTCATCTCCTCATGACAGTACACTTCCATTTATGTGTACAATTGGTTTCATTGCCGATTCACCGTTGATCAAATAATATAATTTGCGTCATTGCCGATTCACCGGTGAGCGACTAATAAATACTCGTATATTTTGCTTCAAGGCATAACTTATAGTGTATCTCGTTATAAAATCAACGTGTTTGATGTGTTACTAAGAGCTTTAATTAATATATCAAATAACGTAAAAATTCTGTTTATTATTGAGTAAATAAATGTATCAACTACAGACAGGTAATGAACATTTTGAATGAAAATCTGCCCATTGACATTTTAAAATTGCAACATGACAGAAAGAGTTTGAAGTAAGGAACCAGAAAGATTTTTTGCATTTTCTACGAAGAAAAGTTTTTAGTGACTCGATGAGCTGATTTTTTGTCATTCCTGGATGAAATGTGTATAAAAGTACGAGTTTCTCGATTTGAAGACAGTGATAATTTCTAATAAAACAAGATTTATCAGTTTTAGTTCAAGAGAGAGAGAATGAAATATATGCCTCCATATATATATATATATATATATATATTATATATAATAGATATACTATATATACTATATTATATATGATTAATATATACATATATATATATACATCATTCTTCATATCACTAGTTATACTATACTACTAGATACTATATACTTAATATAATACTATATATATATATATACATACTATATATTATATATTACTATACTAATATATCATATAATATATATATATTTATATATATACTAGTATTATACTATATAGTATTATATGAACTATATATATATTACACTATTTTTATATATACTATATATATATATAATCATATAATATATATTATATATCTATATATACGTATTATACTATATATATATATCATATAGTCTATCACCATCATACTATATATACTAGTATTCTAGGGTATATATATTTAATATATCTTGCTACTACTGTATATATACGTATACTCCTACAGAGATTACATATATTATACTATATATATACTTATATATATACTATATATACTACTATATATAATTGTATAGATTACATAGGTCCTCAATTGTTTATATATTATGAATTTCTATATATATCACTCTATATATATAAGATTATTAATATAATATATTTACTCGTAACTAGACTTTATATATATAGAATCATCTATATATATATATATAAACCTACCTACTATATAGTAACTATTTACTTATATTAACTAGCGTCTTTACTAGATACTTATACATAATATACATATATTTATTTATATATTTATTAAGCTCATTTTATATGGCATTGTGAGGTAAAATCTTAGGATACATATGTCTATTTTATTGTTATATTTTATTCAAATAAAAACTATTTTTTCCTATTCTAGTTATTTATTGATATTTTAATATCTTATAGCTTTCTCTCTCTCTCTCTCTCTCTCTCTCTCTCTCTCTCTCTCTCTCTCTCTCTCTTCAATCTCTCTCTCTCTCTCTCTCTGCTCTCTTCTCTCTCTCTCATTAAAAAACCATCCGGCGAAAGTGAGGAAACATAGGTTTTTAAGAGCAATGGGAAAACTTTACTTATAGCCGAAGATTTTTCAGTAAAGCAAAAAATCTGTCAAAGTCAAAATAACCGCAAGCTTTGAACCAATTTAGAATTGTTTTTATATAAATAATAATATAATAAAATAAAAATAATAAAGAAAATAAGTTAATAATTAATTAATGAGTAATATACTATAAAAGATAAGTATAATAATGGTTAATATTAAGAGTTATTTACTATTAATAATAAAATAATAATAATAATTAATATAATAATATAATCAATAATGAAATACAATCCGCTTAAAACAATAAACGTCTAATAATATTCATTTGATAGAATAATTTTCATATTATTATTTTATAAATTATTATTTTTGATTTATATTAAAAATTTCTGCCAATAAACATAGAGCTTTATTTACTTTCATAAAAATTTCTGAAATTTTTAAGTCCATTTTTATTAAATATGTCTAGGTCATATTTTTCGCTTATACTGATAACTGAGTCATCTTTTACGTAATCACCGAGTCATCTATTACGTCATCTTATTCGATGTTCCTGCTCTAAAAATATATAACTTTACATCGGTATTACATTTCTTTCGCCATGTTTTTTGACTAATTTACAATCTTATTTAAATCACTTTTGAGTTCTTGATAATCTTCACAGAATAAGATTTCAAACCTTCCACAAATTTAAAAATATTAATTATAACATTATCATCTATCTCATTTAAATATATAATATACTATATTGGGACCAGGTCAGATTCTTGGGTCACAAGGAACAACACTAATAATGTTCGCCTATTCTTACATGTCACGAACAAAATAAAAATGTGTTTCACGAAAAAAAAATTTATCCATTTTCTGGTGTTTTTTTTTTTTTTTTTTTTTTTGCGTTTGATTTTTCCTTTTTTTTTTTTTCTTTCTTTTTCATGATTTTATTTTTATTATTCGTTTTGTTTATTAATTTTAAGATCGTTGTTTATATTTTTCAGTCTCCAATATATTCTATTCTTGATTTTAATAATTTTAGTGTTTCTTATTTTTAGCGTTAATTTATTTTTAATCTACTTTTTATATAGGTATTTTAATAATACATGATTATGAAGATTGAGATATATAATATATATATATATATTATATATATATATATAAATATATAAATATATAGTATATATTATTATATATAGTAATATTATATATATATATATATTTACGATATAATATATTATCCAACAATATGTATAATATTAGCCTATTATAATATATATATATCTAACTATATATATATATACTACTAGTACTTATTAGTATAATATATATGTACGTTAGTATAGATATCTTATATTATTATCTAAATTTTAATTATTTTTTATATTTATTATATATTGAAAAATATATATATTATATCATATATATACTATATAAAGATATAATATATACTATATAAATATATACATCTACAACATATGTATATATATAGCCACACAATGATAAGCATCGTATTATTTGTTATATATATAGTAGTTAATATATACTATATATATATTTATATAATGACTGAATAATACTAATAGTATATTATATATATTATTAATATATATTATATATATAGTTAAATATATATATATACCCTATACCATTCCCTAAACGTCGGTCAGTGACACGTATTATATATATATATAGCACTGCTATATTATATATATTATATAATATAATAATATTCCTGTATTCTGCTATATTATAGATATACTAATATAGTATATAAACATGTTTAGTACATGATTTATATCTTAATATACGTAACTATTTTTTTAACAATTCATGAAATATACTATTTATATCATAATGATAGAGTACTATCATATCGACCTATATGATAGTTAGTATCATGATCGATATATATATATCTATGACGTGCTCTTATATCTCTTTCGTATATGGTATATATTATAACCAATTCTACTGTTAATATACTTATATAATAATATAACATATAATATAATTAGATAAATTAATATATAATATATACTACTACTATATATATATAGATTTCTAAAGCTCAGTCAGTCATATATATTATTCGCCTAGGGGGAGTCTATTACATCAGGGATACGTGCACGACGTAGGGGTAGCTCTGTCTAGGCCCCACATCTTTTTAGTCACTTTTAAATATCAAAAATAAGGAATAACTGCACAACATGGACGACAGGTTATACACGAGCGAGATAAAATACACAGTATTATCGATCTATTTGATATGAACAGGCTGTTAATAAATAAAGAAAACTGATTATATTAAAATAAAATTGAGGTTAACTCAACCTACGTAAGCTTTTGGGAAAAATATGACAATCCTTTAATACCAATTTCTATTTGGAATTTCCTAATCCCGGACTATGTGTTCTCCCAAGAGGTTAAATTGGAAAGCGCCGGACTGGGCACACGTAACGGGCTAGATCTTCATATATTTTCATCTGTATGGAAAATACTATAGGAAAAAGCCAAGCGGGTCCATTACCTTGCTGATTGGAGCGCAAACAAAATAAGCAAATTTTCCCGCGGAGTAGCGAAATTTCGACTCTACACCCTAGTAAGAAATTCGTACCTCGAATAATTTGAAAAAAAGATTTTGAATCTTCTCTCTCTCTCTCTCTCTCTCTCTCTCTCTCTCTCTCTCTCTCTCCTGGCTCTCTCTCTCTTCTCTCTCTCTCTCTCTCTCTTCTCTCTCTCTCTCTCTCTCCTCTCGCTCTTCTATCTATCTATCTCTATCTATCTATCTATCTATCTATCTATCTAATTATCTATCTTATCTATTTATCTATCTATTCTATCTATCTATCTATCTAGTATATCGCTTCCTATTCTATCTATCTATCTATTCAATTATTTTTCTCTCCATTTCTCTGATATTGAAGATAAAGGAATAGCCAAATATTTCTGTGTAGGTTTTGGAATAGAGGCAGTGAAGGTGTTGTGCTTTATTGAATTTTATTAATATTAACATTTTATTAATTAAGTGTTGTTAACCTTATTTTATTAACTAAATTAATTATTTTAAAAATTCTGGTAGGCCTATTTCAGGCTTTGAGTCAATCTTATGCATATATACACATAAATAAACATGGCTTTATTCAAAAGGACGTGAAAATTAAATTTTTCCTTCAAATAAAAATAAGGACCGTATTGCAGTAAAAGAGTTTTCGTTATATATATATATATAGTATATATATAGTATATATTATATATATATAGTATAATATATATAGATCATATTATATTTCTAGATACTATCCTTACCTTCCCTTATATTTATACTACTATTTATGTTTATTTATCTTTGGCTACACAAGTGTAATCTTTCAGGTACGAACACTTGATATAGTATATATATAATATATATAGATATATATCTATTATATATATATATAGTATAACTATTAATTCTATTAATCTATAAAATTATAATAATTTATATACTACTATTAACTGTATAATATTATATATATATATATATATATATATATATATATTTTTTTTCTTAAGCCATTGTTGATAGAATCTTATGGATACCCTGCGGAGAGACATTCGGTCATCACGGATGATGGATACGTACTTGAGATTCATCGAATTCCCCACGGAAAAAACATGTTCTCTACTACCAAGAAATTTTCAACAGAATCTTCAAATGAGTCAAGAGAGTCAAGAGAATCTTCGATAGAGCTCAATAAAAAGACTTCAGAGTCTTCGACAGAGTTTAATGACAAGTCTTCAGAGTCTTCGATAGAGCTCAGTGACAAGTCTTCAGGGTCTTCGATAGAGTTCAATGAGAAGTCTTCAGAATCTTCTAGAGAAAGACCAAAGAAACGTCTGAAAAAGTTCTTAAAAGAGAAGATAAAGAAACTTTTATCTCCTGATGCTTTAAAGGAATCTTCTAGAGAATTTTTGAAAGAATCTTCTAGAGAATTTTTGAAAGAATCTAGAGAATTTTTGAAAGAATCTTCTAGTGAATTTTTGAAAGAATCTTCTAGAGAATTTTCCATAGAGTCTTCTAGAGAAAATTCGAAGGAGTCTTCTCTAGAGATTTCAAAAGATTTTTCTAGAGAATCTTCTAGTGAATCTCCTTCAAGAGCACCACCACTAAGGCCCATCATATTCCTAGTACACTGCGCCCTTTGCTCGTCGTCAATATGGGTAATGCAAGGACCGCAAAAAGGGTTTGGTTGGTATATAAATTATTAATTATTAGCTTTTTTAATATACAAAAATGTAGAACTATAGTTTAATTTATTTACAAAAGAAAAAATTATATCATAATGTTAAAAATTATTTATAATATAAATCGATTCTTCATTCGAATCTAAAATTTTATTTTTATTTTTATTTTATAAAGTTTATTTTTTTCTATTTTTATTTTTATTTCATAATTTATTATTATTTTCATATTTAGTACTACTACTACATTATTACTGACTATTATCTACTAAAATCACAAATAAGGGAGGTCTTTTCATTCTTCATGATCGATGTTGTAAATACTTTAAATAATTATATATTTTACTATATATATCATAATAAATATCACAGTATTCACACATTGGGGGTTATTTATAAAACGTACGATCACACCTTAACAAACAATAAGGCTTACAATGGCTTTACATTACAAATTAAAATTTTTTTATAATGGTAATTAAGTTATTATATATGGATTACGATAATCTATAAATAGAATTTGATATTTTCCTATTAATAAAAGACTAATATCACGAATTGTTTTTGCGCGAAAATATACGAATACATTCTAGAGCAGAGCAATCTCCTCTCGACACTCGTTTTTGTGTAAATAAAGATAGAATATATTATATATCATATATAACAATTTCTAATTATTTATTTAAGCGTTATTTGCATTTTTAATTTTTAAGATAATATTAATAAGTAATATTTTATTATTATAATTTATATTTAATTATTATTATTTATTCTTATTATATGTATTTAATTTAATTTAATTATTATTATTATTTTGTATTATCATATTATTATTTATTATTGATCATTATTATGTATTTTTATTTTTATAATATAATGAATTATTATATTTTTTATTTCACTAAATACTTTATCATTTTTTTATATTAATTTGATTTTTCATAATTAGTATTATTAATATATTAATTTATATGTGTATAATATTTTATATTAAATAAAAAACTCTAATATAACCTACCCGATCATATACCTGACGATGCTATGCGAGCGAGGCACCATACCGCTTACTGCTGGGGGACGGGGGGTATGATATAGATAGGAGTAGGTAGGTGAGGCCGAAGGACTCACCCACCTATCACGAGGATGCAAAAACATATATAAATATATAAAATACATATCAAATATCATAAATTTATTACTGTTACAAGGTGTTTCTAACAAACACTTTTAACGATATATATCATTCATCAATATTTTTATAAACTGAAATATAATAGCCTAAAGCAACGGAGCCATAAGCTCTACATCATTTTATTATATAAGATACTTAAAGGTTGAGTGAAGAGCATCAAAATAAAAATAATATTGTCCAATATTTCTTTCTAAATTGGGTTAATATAATTAAATTATACATTTGAATAAATACAGTTATATTTTTAACTAATTAGTATTTACTCACTCATAATCATTATGATAAATTTAACGTTAATTTTTTTATTTTTGATTTTCGTGTCCTAGGAAATCAACATCTTAAATTAGACCTATACATATATATATTTAATATATATTAATATGTATATAAGTTAATATATAATATATAATTATATAATATATTAATATTATAATATTATTATTATATATATATATTAATTAATATATATATATATTAATATATATCTTATATTAATATATATTTAATATATTATATATATATGATATAGTATATATATTTATATATATATTAATCTATTATATATATATAATTTATTACTTAATATCATTTCGGCGGGGAGCTTCGTGTATACGAGAAAAATCTCTTGAGCTAGGCAACAATATATACTATATACAAGGTTTCCGGGGTTAAATTGATACTGTATAAGTTTGTTATAATTTTATAATACTATATTATACAATCTTGTGTATAATCATTTCAAATATCTTTATCAGGGAGAGAGGTAACTTGAACTTAAAGGTCTAAACGGACCTGATAGCATGTATTGATCTTAAACTCTATATCCTATAAATGGGTATCGTTGAAACCGTAGAGATAAATATTAACCTAACTATATATATATATATATATATATATAACCTATATAATACTATATATATATATATATAATCTATATATATCATATATATAATATTTTTTATATTTATATATATATATTATATATATTATATAATAATTACTACATATTTTACATATATATATATATATACATTATTTTTATTATATATATATATATATATATAATAATATAGTATATATATATATATGATATATATATATCAGTGGCGGCTTCGTGAACCGAAAACATGGGGAGGCACTTCAAAAAAATATATATATATCTATATATATATATATATTATATATTATTTATATTTATATATATAATATTTTATATATATATATATTACTATATATATATAATTTTATTTATATATTATATATTTACATATATATATATTTATATATATATTATATATATATATATATATAATATATATATATATATATTATATATATATATATATATATTATATTATTATATATTAATATATAATATATTATATATATATAATACTTTATATTTACCGTAGGTTTTATTATTGTTGTGTTCAACGCGGAGGTTTTTGATTTTCGTAATTCTTTATATTTGTTTCCTTCTTGTGTTTTAATTAGTTAACACGACTTGTATAATTTTTAACATACAGCTTGTTCACTCCATATCAATTATTTAAATTTTCATAAAGCTAAATAACATGAAAAACCGGGACAAAACAAATACATTTTATAGTAAAGTACTGCGTGTAGTGTGTGAAAAATTCTGCTTAAAAATCAAAATATCTTATTTGAGTTTCATTATAATATAATTTACATATTTTTGCCGTAGCGTAATATAACCGAAATAAATTAATGAAAAGGCTTGAAACAAAATTAATACATCTGAATAAATAAAAAAAAAAGGAAAATTTTTAATAAAAAAAAATTTTAATTATTATTTATTTATTCCTTTTTCATAACAAAAAAGTAAAATAAAAAAAAAATTGAATTCTTTTGAACTAAAATCTTTTTTATTTCGTCAGTTTTGCAAGTCAAACGAGATGTTGCACCACATAACGGTCGGGCTTGCATTCAACGTCGACGACAAGAGCAGACGACAAAAACATGGCGTCTTTCTTTTTATATTCACACTAGTCTTAGCACAGGGACGTGAGTATATGCATAGAATCACAAGAAACTCCGTATATAGACAAATACCCGAGGATATAATTATTACACTCACGAGTAGTTTTCTCAATATATCATAGAGTACAAATTAATCTACAAAATCGCGTACTGATATGCACTCTCTCTTAAGAATATAGTTAATTTGACACAGCTTCAACGATTATTTGACTTATGAGCGTGTATGGGAGAGAGTTTAATCGTGGAATTACTTATCGCTTGTCAGTTTCATGTGTACGTTGTGATACCTAGACTCGCACTTGTATCTAGTTGGGTGTAGCTTACCAGATAATGTATCAAGCGCATCTATATGGTTCACACTCTATCATCAATCTATATCAACGTGCTCAGAACTAGCGTTGCCCCACAGCAACTAAACGTCGCGAGAGTGCACTGGAGAGGGCTTATAATAACGCACATTACGGAGCATATTCTTATGCACAATCCTATGCGCATATTACACCAGAGCTACTCTCAGATATCAAACCAATAATAGTTTGAGTACAACCAATTTTTAGTAATAACACTCTCTCTCGCCATCTCATCTCTCCCAATCGAATCAAGTAAACTCTTTAATCAGAGTTCTTTATCCAGCAATTCAATTCTCGAAATCGAAAAAATATTTACTTCTTTTAGATACCAAAGGTAACATTCTCTCTACTGTCTTTTTCAATTCATTATGCGCTATATCATGTTTACTGATTTCATATCTCGTTCAATCAACTCATTCTCGCTTCTTATTTTATATTTATCTTTCGAGATTACCTAATTGATAAGAAGTAATTAACAAACCGAGAGAGATTGTATCACAAATATCTATCTAATCACTAGTTACCTTATATTAAAATAAGTAAAATAGTTTTTCAAATTTTCTATTAACAACAAATATATAATATATAATATATATAATATCATATTATAATATTATATATATATCTATATATAATATATAATAATATATATATATAATATATATATATATTAATTATATATATATTAATTAAATAATATATATATACTTGTATATTATATATTATATTATAAACATATGAAATAAAATTTTATTTATTAGAACCGGTATTTAAAATTATTTTTCTTTATTTTCTTTCACATATTTTATGTGCAAAGGGTTGCCAAATTGAGTGAGTTATTTTATGACGTGTTCGTGAGGAGGCCTTGTGGAAAAAATCCTCAAAATAGACACAAAATAAGAATAAGGTTTTTTTTACGTTGCCATTTACATTATATAGAGCCAGTGTTTTATGTAAGCATTTAAACTTTTTTCTTGTTGGCACCATTAGCAAATGTTTCAGTCATTACATCTTCTGCAAAATAATGTTTCGCACGAGAATAAATGATCTTAATATAAGCTTGACGACTTTGTTTTAACAGTTTATAAACGCCTATTTATTAAATAGTAATAAATTTCAGGGGTAATAGTTTGAACAAATAATTGTTTTCATTAAGCAGGTTATTGAGTTGCTTTTATTAAAAGTTTTGCTTCAGAGGCCCGGGCTCCTGTGCTTCCCCCGTATAATTCCTCACGGGCTGTCTGTCAAAACGTGAGTATACTATACATTATATTATGAGATTATAAGGATTTGTAGAATAACAGAGTTGTTACATGAACAACAAAGTTTAATTCAAAAAGCAAACCTACAAAAAGTCCACATAATAAAGAATTAATTGAAACATTACTTCAGAACAAATTAAAGATCGAGTGAGAGGATGATCTTAAATCACTAAATCATAGCGGAGTATCAGTATATGTTGATGGCAATTTATGAAAAACGTGATACAATATATCGTGTCTTAGTCAATAAACTTCTATGAGTAGGTCATATATATAAATTCAATCTTAATATATATAATATAAATATATATATCTATAACTTAATTTATATATTATATATATATAATTATATATATATATTATAATAATATAATTATATTAATATATATAATATATATATATATATATATATATATATATATATATTATTAATATATATATATATATATTATATATACATATTAATATTATATATATTTAATATATTATATATTATATTAAATATATTTAGATATATAAATATAAATAATATATATATATATAATAATAATATATTTAATATAATATATATAATTATATATATATAATATATATAAATTAATTATATATATAAATATATATAATTGATATATATATAATTAATATAATATATAATATATTAATATATATATATATTTATATATAATATTATTATATATATATATAATATAAATGAAAATTTACATATTTTTTGTACCTACAATTTATTTATAAAAGAAGATCAGATTATTTTTTTTTAAGGGGGTATATATTTTTTTTTTATTAAAGATGCTGTGATCTACTAAGATGGAGGGTCATGTCGCATCCATATTGTTCCTCCCAATCGGTAAGAAGAACGGAAATTTATTTTTCGAAATTTCTGAGAATGTAGCAGTTATGCCACTGACCGCTATATTTAAATTAAATTAGAGAAATCTAGTTAATAAATTTTGTTTATTACTTAAAAATTATTTTATAAATGCTTTATCTGTTATTATAAACTATTATTAAAAAAATTACCCACTTTATTTACATACGCTATAATAGCAAGTAAATCATCAAACACCTATAGCCCATACCTAGCCCTCCCCACCCGCACCCATGATCTATTGAATCTATGATTCAATATCAATTTTGTAATAACATAATATCGCATAAAGCTTTTATATGCGTTTTATTTTTTAATAAAACTATAAAAATTACGTTTTTAAATTACCTACTACTAAAACAGAAGCCATAAACTCAATACAGCAAATCAAACCACCATACTATATATAATATATATAATATATATATAACGATAAATATTTATATATATGCCAGTTCTCATACCCGCCCATGATCTATTGATTCAAAAAATATTTTGTAATAACATAAAACAAAACCTTTATGCTTTTCATGATTATAACTTAAAAAAAAATTGTGTTTTTACTACCTAAAGCAGTAAAAATCAGTAAATCAATACCACAATGCCCCTTCCATGATCCATCAATCTATTGATCTATTGGATTCAAGTCATATTTTTTATAACATAACACAATAACTTTTATTTATGATTTACTGCTATTTCATGTTTATACTTTAAAATATAAATATTGTGTAATTTATATCACTAATAACACTAATACTATATAATCATTTTATATTCTGGGCAAACATTTTAAATCAAACTTTTTTAAACTAACATGGTGGCAGGCGTTTGGCTCCCTCAAAAGAGATCTTCAAAACATCGATTAGTTTTTTTAAAAAATATCAATTTTTTTTTCGACAGACTTAATCTAATCTAAACTATTACCGATTAAAAAAAATTTAATTGTATGTAAGTGTGTATGTATGAGTGTATGGGTGTGTGATCGTACTATTTAAATACCCCAATGTGTGAATACTGATCATTTTATATATATAAAAAATTTAAGTTTCAACATTGCATTTCATGAAACAGAGAAATTCGTGCCTCTTTTGTGGAATTTTAAGAAATTATATCACAAAGTTTTAAATAAAAAATATATATATATATAAAAATAAAACGAAACTGATTTACTTGTAGGGAAAAGCACCTCTTTCCCCGCCGTAATGACTATTGTTAAACTATATAATAAACCATTTAATTTTATTTGATAAAGTTTAAAATCATTTGAAATGCATAGAACACTTTAGCTATTATTTGGCCTTCATTATGGAAATAGAATAATTTATCAACATCAATAAGACATTTGCTTACATATATATATATTTATTATATATAGTATATTATATATATATATATTATATAAACAAATAAATATGCACCAAAACTAGTTATAATTATTTTAATGTATTAAAGTATTGCTTTAAACATTTATTATTTTATAGATATATAATATATATGCAATAAATGTCGTGACACACACATAAACAAAAATAATCATTATATTTGATATATTAGAAGCAAGTAATAGTAACAGTTTTAAATGTCATGGAGCATATATATAATAATGAAGTCTCTATATAGATCAAATATAAAATAATATATAATATGATAATATATATATATATATATAATATAATATATATATATATAAACATTGTTATCAGAAAGGCCAATGACGAGGTCACTAATTTTTATTGTGACGTCATGACAAAGCTAATAATTTGACCTGTGAGAATTTTAAAGTGGTGATTTCGGGACACGGAGGAGTAAGAAATAGCATGTTAAGCTATAGAAATTGAGTATCTCGTTACAAATAATGTTATGTACGTGGATATTCTCATCCATAAAGAGTGTGTTGAAAAATATATGATATAAAATAAATATAATTAAGATAAACTCTTGTTTTTGAAAGAGAAATTTTGGTTATTTAAATAAAAAAATAAAATAAATATAAATAAATTTAAGCTTTTTTTTTTTTTTTTTTTTTTTTTTTTTTTTTTTTTTTTTTTTTTAAAGAGTAAAATTTGGTTATCGTAACAAGATTTGATATCAAATATCAAAGTTATTTTGATAGATATTAAATTCACTAAAGAGTATTGATGACTTGAAGAATTGGTTACAATCGATGTAAATATAAATGGTCAAGAATTAAAGGATAATTGGAAATACATAAAAAAAGTACATTCAATATTCTCTCTTTTCTCGAACAATGAATAAGTAAGAATATATTTAAACGAGGAGCCACATACTATTCCAGGGTCATAACAATGATGTTTCAGATCAACCCCACACTAGGGTTAGCCAAAACATAGGGTGCATTGCGGAGCGGTGCGGTGCGGTGCGGTGCTGAAATTTAATAGGGAGTTCGGCCAAACTCACCTCGTACTAAAAGACACAGGTATATCTGTACAAAACTCAAATTTCGACAATAAATTATGTAACGTGCAAACACGACAAGCCTCTTTAAAATGAAAAACAAAATGGGAATTTTAGAAAAGCTAATAAGGAGAATAAAATAACTCTTGGCAATGTAAAAACATAGCCTTTTTTCAAAAATATGGAGGTAGTAAGACTGGAGATTTTCAGAATTTCAAGAATACATAGAATCTAAAATAAAGTAAAAAAGATTTTGCCGATAACGATGACAACGACAATTAATCCTCCCATCACTATATATTATATATCTTATATATATATATATATATATATATATATAATAATATATATATATATATATTATATATATATATATATATAATATATATATAATATATATATATATATATATATATATATAGTATATAATATATATCATCATTCATCACCCACACTTTTCTCCCTAAGACTGGGGGTTAGGTGCGTAACATGCACCGCAAGCAGAAAAGTAGTAGAAGAATAATGAGCAAGTCAAAAAGAAGCACAGCCTTACCCCCCCCTCTATACCTTTTAGTGAGAACTCGTCGCAGCAGAAAATCACCCTAGAACTTCAACGGGACCGCGACGGCCCTCACTATGGCATCTCGTCAATG
>JABUQX010092962.1:45000-55000 GCA_015478945.1 Trachelipus rathkii
TGGTTGGCATTTAACAATGAAAAATGTAATCGAAAGGAAATAATTACTATAATTAACATTCGATTAATCGTTGTAGTAATGGAGCCAGTCCCGAACCCACTTTTTTCTATATAAATGAATAGAGATATATTAGGCTTAGGGGGAGGATTGATAGCCCGAAGGGCTGTCAATCCGACAAACAGACAAACCGTAGGTTTGTCTGTCATTGATTATTATTTTTTATTACGCGCGCGTGCGCATACACACACACATACACACACGCACTTTTTTCGCTAGGAATGAATAGAGATATTTGCTTCAAACTTGGTATGTGTTCATTGTATGTGATAAACTGATCACAGACGAGTTTTGGTGACCCTAGGTCACCCCTAAGGGGGTGCTGCCCCCTTAGCGCCAAGGTCAAATTCGTCCTGAAAACCATGTTAGGCTTAACGTATCGGAGTGAAATTTGGATGTGAGCTATATGATGACGTAATCTCGTCGGAGACGAGATTACGTTCCTCTGCGTCACCCCCGTAAGGGGGGACGTAGCCCCCCTCTAAAAATTAAAAATGATCGTAGAAGACTGAAACTTGGAGGCTGGGTTGAGGAGTCGGAGTCGGAGACGGAGACGGAGTTGGAATCGGATTCGGATTCGGAGTCCAGGGGCCCCCCCGGAGGTGGGTCCCTTCCTGAAAAAAAAAGAAGAAGAAATGCATGGAATGCAAAACAGAGGAAGAAGAAGAAGAAAGGAAGAAAGGAGGAGGAAAGGAAGAGGGAAGAAGAATGAAGAATGAGGAGGAGTCTGAGAAGGAATCAGAGTTGGTAGTGTCACCGGTGCTGGAGCCGGTGCGTTGCCGACATAGTAAACATTCATTTAATAATACAATATCATTACTGTTTACATAACTGCTTCTGTTCTAAGATGTACATATTGTCAATTGCATCGCATCTTGCAAAGATAACCTTTATTTTCTAAATGTTGAAGACTAACATTTATATTTTCAAATCTCATTTTCTTTTTATAAACGTTGACTAATATAATTTTTTTCCTAAGTTGAAACATGCATATACTGTTTACTATTTTTTTTTTATAAGTTTTTATTTTACATTTATACTTTGTGTTTAATTTTATTATTTTAATTTTTTATTTTTTTATTTTTTTTTATTTTTTAAATTATTTTTTTTAACTTATTTTTATTTTTATTTTTTATTTTTATTTTTTCATTTTTATTTTTTTTTTTAAATTTACTTTTCTAACTTTTTTTTTATTTTTTGAAAGTTTTATTTTACATTTATACTTTGTTTAATTTTTTTATTTTAACTTTTTAATTTTTTTTAATTTTCTAACTATTTTAATTTTTAATTTTTTTTTTCTTTTTTATTATTTTTTTTATTTCTTTAAAACTTTTTGTTTTGTTAAAATTTTTTATACTTTTCATGTTTATAACGTAAAAAATTTACGTTTTTACATACCCTAAAGCAGTAAATCACTAAATCAAACCACCATCCACTCACCCTCCTGTCCAGCTGTGATCTATTGATCTTATTGACATTGTCTATGATCTATTGATACTATGATCTATTTATTAAGGTCAAATTTTTACTAAAATTGTCATGTTTTTACAACCCTAAAGCAGTAAATCAGTAAATCAAACCACCATCCACTCACCCTCCTGTCCATTTGTGATCTATTGATCTATTGATCTATTGATCTATTGATCTATTGATTAAGGTCAAATTTTTTACTAAAATTGTCATGTTTTACATACCCTAAAGCAGTAAATCACTAAATCAAACCACCATCCACCACCCTCCTGTCCAGTTGTGATCTATTGATCTATTGATTCAAGTCACATTTCGAGTATCATTTTGGATAAAACTAACATAAAAACAAATTCTTTATACACTGATCAACGAATATATGCTAACGTACCAAAGTTTTCACACTAATAAAAGCAAACATAGCATCACCTGAACTAAAAATATAATGTACAACGCTAAACCTAAAGCACCTTAAGCACGAATAAACTGATAACATTAACAAACATCCACACTTAACAACAGTGAAGTAACTAACACAACATACAAAAACGTAACCTATTCACACTTTTTCAAACATATCATTAACATATCAATGTTAATTTCACACTAACATGGTAATATTTAACAAAAATTTAACATATCCTAACCTAACTTGTGTAATGAACTAAGAATATATGACACACACACACACACACACACACACACACACACACACACACACACACACACACACACACAAAACATTACGCAATAGTAAAACCTGAAATATTTTTAGTCTTATCTCTTTTTAGGCTCCGCCCCCTTTCAGAAAAATCAACGCGAAACATGAAAATGATTTTATGTAAGGGTTAATAAAAATAACTTTATTATTTACATTTTATTATTCAGAATATTTGTACATGGAAAAACATTAAACATTATACATTAGACATAGATAAATATTTATAATATATTAAATGGAAATTATTGTACCCTTATAACCATATGATGCAGTGCGACATGAATTTCTAATAAAGATTCGTTTGTCGGTTGTGTGTTGGACCATTTTAGTACCAGCAACAATACTAACACCTCCATGTTTCCCAGGCTGAAAAGTTATATTAGGCACACTGTAACACAACCCTCCTCTGTTACTCCCGTGTAAATTAGCATGAGGATTCTGTGACTCGTCTATTCGTGCAGCTTTTTTATGAGGTAGGTCATCGTCTCGTACATCATCTTTATCAACATTATCAAATTGTATTTCATTCATTGCCTTCACTGTAACATCATGGTTTTTGATATCATTGTACAATGACTCATCGTGACCTATACTATTTTCAGAGCAACGATCATACGTTAACTTTAACAATTTTTCAAAATTAATAGTATCCTTTGTATCTTTATTGATTGTAAGACCTTTGGCTTTTACAATATATTTTATATTCCCATCTGCAGTTTCTTTTATTCTAACAGCATAAGACTTAGGTCCTGTACACACAAAGGAATCGGCGTATGCCCCAGAACCCCGTATTCTGCTATTTCATCTGTTAGTTCACCTTAAAAAAGTTTCCTGTGTTTCAGGAACCTCATCGTTTTCTCCAGCGACAAAAATACAAGAGTCTGTATCGCAGTACAATGCCCTTTGTTTGACTTTGTTAAGGAGCTCGTATAATTTTATACGTGCATATGCAGTCGTAAACGATGCGATAGGAATATTTGTAGCAGTTGACATGCGTTCGGCTAGTGCATTTTTGACAACTGTTACAACATATTTACAGCCTATTGGAATAACGCTAGTGACTTCATTGTCACATTGATTGATTAGTTCCCATACTTGTTTATCACTAGTACATACTACATCTCCTCTTGTAGGCGTATTTTGTGCAAATTTTTCCCAAAGAGAATTGAGACATAATTTTGCAATGAACCGCATCCCAGGGTTTTTCTTGATATTGTTAATATCAAGTTCGACACCTTCCTTTTCTCTGAAAAGACGGACAAACTCTTTAAGTTTTTCCTCGTAATCAGGATCGTCTTCGCGAATATTATTTGGTGGTCCTGATGCCTCTGTTTTTATTTTCAAGAAGTGGTTCACATATCCTTCAAATAAAAACTCCTTCTCTTTAAACGACCAAACTTCAAAAATTTTAATTATTTCGTATCCCATCTCTAATGCTAACTGAATTTCAGGTGTTGTGTATACACCTTCAATAGCACGTTCATTCTTATCATGATTGCATTTCGCACAATTTTCTTCAACACATTTTACACAGAGTGGAAATATTAATTTATTTTTGGTTCGTTTAGCGAGGACGGGGATGTATAAGTCTTGAGGAGGAAGAATCTTAACGTAAGCTGCACCAAAATATTTATCATTGATACCCTTCTTAAATGATTCAATGTCAGGTACTTTATCACCTATTAGTTTTTCAGGGGGGCCACAAGGGTATTTCATTCGTTTCTGAACATAAGGGTAAAGCGATGTATAGTCTAAATACATGATCTTCTGTCCTTTAGTTGGTGGGTAGTAATGTACGAATGGTTCAGTGCGGCCTCCAAACAATGAATTGTCTATTATGAGTCTGTTGTTAACAACATCATTGCTAAGACGTTGAATATAGTCACTAATGCTTATGTTTTCATCGGTATGATCAGGATCTTGAATGATTTGGGTCTTTTTGTACCTTCCATTTCACATTTCCCACACAGCTACTACATTAACCCGCGCTTCTTTTATACCTATTCTTCGTTTCATGGTTGAGATTGTAACGAGTTTCAACAGCCGATACGCCAATGCAAACATTCCCTTTTTCCTTTATTTGCAGTCTTTAGGTCCATGCCATGCAACAAACCATGGTATTAGAAAAAGCAGTTTTCACTCCTTTCATAACCAAATCCATCAGGGTTCTTAATTTTAAACCCTTTCTCTCCACCGTTGCGAGCGTGCCTTATGTCTATATTGTTCAATTTTTCTTGATACATGAGCCAACGAATTGCTTCATAGGTGAAAGGTTTAGGGTTCTCTCGACCTAGAATAGTGATTTTTTCCTCAGGCATAAACACATTTTTATAAAGTGTAAAGCATAAAGATGCAATTGTTGTGTTGTTGTCTAGACAATCTATATCAAATTCTTTAATGAAGCTACCTCTAAACTTCTCAAAACATTTTCTTAGTATATTAACATCTTGGACACAGTACTTTTCACATTCTTCATAAATATTGTATTCTTTGCCTATAAACTTATTATAGTACTCTTCAAATTCTTGTCTTTCATTTGTTGACATTTTATCTACTTCGAAGAATTTCTTATCAGGAATAGGCCCTTTATAATTCAATGTATCTTCATTTAAAAATGTATAGGGAAAGAAACCTTTGGAATTGTCTTTTTCACTAACACCCATGCATTTAGGCAAGCTTTTCAATGCACATGGTGTGAAAAGCAATGTATCCCTGAAGTGTATATTTCCATTCGATCCCATTGAAATTATTTTATTGCCTCTTTTTAAAGGGTTTCTGCTGATAGAATCTGAACTTGGGTGGGTCAGTAATGATGCATATACGAACTGATGATCAAATTTTCCGCCATTATGTGCAGCAACAAGTACTTTTGGACTCATGTTTTTCTTGAAAAAACTCCATCAGAACATAGTCTATAAATTGATTTACACGGCGTGTTTCGCGCTCTAATTTAAATGTTTCTTGTTCTTGGGGCCACAATGTGAAACATACTTTGTTTACACCTTCCTTATTATTGTGCACATTTCGGCATATCATCTGGCCTTACCAGTAAAATAAGGCACGCAATTCATTATTCTTCTTTCCTTTATCGATCAATCCTTTATCTTCCGTATGTTCTCGATATCATAAGTTAACAGTATTAAACCACCGCGATCAGTTATCTTTCTTCTTTTTATTTCTTTTCATTGATAGCATTATTATGATATTCGTCTTCTTTAGGCTCATATAATGTACTGCATGTTTTGCAATAAGCTTTTGTGCAATCGTGTTTGAAACTACCTTTACGATCAGCCTTTATTTGCTCAAGACAGAGTGTACAAATCTTAATTTTCTTACATGTATTATTATCCTGATGTTTTTTAAAACAGAATGCATTATAAAATTCACGATTACATTCACGACATTCATGGAATATACCATCGTGATCAAATGAGCCTTGACACTTATCGTATAGACACTGTCTACATCCATAATGTTCACAGTCTAATTTATGCGCGATATTATTACTGTTGAAAGTGTAACAATAAGTGCAAAAGATACCGTTCATATATGCATTCTTTTTCTTGGTGTTCTCAAAACATAACTTTAACTTATCTTCTTTTATAGCATAATAATGATTTACTCCGTCGTGGCCTATAATGTATAAAGGATCATTTCTGTTCTCGTTAGATGGATTATAAAGTATTTTTACTCCATTACCTTCAGGACCAAATACAACTATACGGCATTTTTCGACATTCTCGATTTTTTCAAAGTCAGTTACTATGAAAGAATCTGTATATTCCATGCCACATTTTTTAGCTAATATTTTTGCAGCTTTCTCGATTGTATACGAATGAATACATTTGGACTCTACACATTCTCTCGCTATTTTCCTAAAGAGGACAACAGCTTTGAAAGCGCAACCTACAGCGCCTTCCTCTAGATGAACTTTACTAATGTAACGATGTTTGAAACTAAGATTTTGTGGCTCGAATGCATCGGTTTTACAGTCAACACCTTTTCCTTTAGCTATCATGAACACAGTAGCTATTACTTTGAATTTGGTAAAAGTTGCCTTGTCACCGGACTGGAATGACCCTTCCAAACGTCTCATCATCTCTTTCACCGCAATATCATCTAATATGTCTCTATAACTGATATTTACGTAGTATTTCCGATCAGGTGACTGATCATCGCCAAACGTGAAATTAATTCCCACCCTCATACGTGTACTATCATATTCCAAGTCTTGTAATACAACATTAATGACTTCGCTTACAACCATTTCAAACGAGGCTTCAAGATCTCTTGGTCCATGGAAAAGTTTTCGTCAATAATCTTAACTTCATAGGTATGACGTTCCATTGATTTTTTAAGTTTCTCTACAGAGATGTGCGTTATGTCCGTTATAGTGGTCTTTCTCTTCTTATTAGAGGGATTCATTCTCGAAGGACTAGCCTGGAATAAATAGTCATTATTATTATTTATGATGCATTAGGCAATTAAAATCAAGTTTTCAAACAAATTAGGGCACTATACCAGTAATATATTAGTTTCAACTAGTATTTCTCATTACATATATTAAATATATTTATCCACACAACAACAACAACATACCATTTTTAAACGGTGCGATGATA
Source organism: Trachelipus rathkii (assembly GCA_015478945.1). Classification (NCBI taxonomy): domain Eukaryota; kingdom Metazoa; phylum Arthropoda; class Malacostraca; order Isopoda; family Trachelipodidae; genus Trachelipus; species Trachelipus rathkii. The sequence continues at coordinate 51,868 of JABUQX010092962.1, forward strand.
ACGACAGGATGAACGCTTTTTACTCAAATGGATAGATGTATATTCAACACGTTTCTGGAAAAGAATAATTTTTTTAGGCATATGTATAAATCATTTACCCTCTATTCTTAATTAGTAATGTATTTAATTACTTTACGTGTCATTAATTATTAACCAGATGTATTACAATGCTATTTTTAAATGAGAATATATATATATATATATATATATTAAATAATAATAAAAAAAAAATCTTACCTATCTGAATAAGTATTGATTTGAAAAATCCTCATGTGTAGATATAAAAACTTGGATGATGATACAACAGGATCCAACGAAGGTGTCTTAAAGTGTTGATCGTAAGAGCTCTTGATTATGAATGCCCTATCGTGTAGTACGCCGCTTTATATATGACTCTGCTCCCCAAATCTATACAGTGTTGCCAAATAACCTCTGTATGATGCACTGTTGCCAAACCTACCAGTTTGTTTAATAAATATAATAAGTATTGCATCACTTTATGCAAGAGGATATAGCATAAAATCATTTTCATGTTTCGCGTTGATATTTTCTGAAAGGGGGCGGAGCCTAAAAAGAGATAAGCCTAAAAATATTTCAGGTTTTACTATTGCGTAATGTTTTGTATGTGTGTGTGTGTGTGTGTGTGTGTGTGTGTGTGTCATATATTCTTAGTTCATTACACAAGTTAGGTAGGATATGTTAAATCTTTGTTAAATATTACCATGTTAGTGTGAAATTAACATTGATATGTTAATGATATGTTTGAAAAAGTGTGAATAGGTTACGTTTTTGTATGTTGTGTTAGTTACTTCACTGTTGTTAAGTGTGGATGTTTGTTAATGTTATCAGTTTATTCGTGCTTAAGGTGCTTTAGGTTTAGCGTTGTACATTATATTTTTAGTTCAGGTGATGCTATGTTTGCTTTTATTAGTGTGAAAACTTTGGTACGTTAGCATATATTCGTTGATCAGTGTATAAAGAATTTGTTTTTATGTTAGTTTTATCCAAAATGATACTCGAAATGTGACTTGAATCAATAGATCAATAGATCAATAGATCACAACTGGACAGGAGGGTGAGTGGATGGTGGTTTGATTTACAGATTTACTGCTTTAGGGTATGTAAAACATGACAATTTTAGTAAAATTTGACCTTAATCAATAGATCAATAGATCAATAGATCAATAGATCAATAGATCAATAGATCACAACTGGACAGGAGGGTGAGTGGATGGTGGTTTGATTTACAGATTTACTGCTTTAGGGTATGTAAAACATGACAATTTTAGTAAAAAATTTGACCTTAATCAATAGATCAATAGATCAATAGATCAATAGATCAATAGATCAATAGATCACAAATGGACAGGAGGGTGAGTGGATGGTGGTTTGATTTACTGATTTACTGCTTTAGGGTATGTAAAACATGAACATTTTAGTAAAAAATTTGACCTTAATCATAGATCAATAGATCAATGATCAATAGATCAATAGATAAATAGATCATAGAATAACAACTGGACAAGAAGGTGAGTGGATGGTGATTTGTTAGTGATTAGCCATGCTTTAAGGTAATGTAAAAACGTAAATTTTTTACGTTATAAACATAAAAAGTATAAAAAATTTACAAAAAAAAAAAATAAAAGAAAATAAAAAAAAAATAAAAAAAAAAAAAAAAATTAAAATAAAGATAGTAAAAATTAAAAAAATTAAAAAGTTAAAAAAAAAATAAAAAAAGTAAAAAAAAAAAAAAAAAACTTAAAAAAAAAAAAATAAAAAAAAAAGTTAGAAAAGTAAATTTAAATAAAAAAAAAAAATAAATAAAAATGAAAAAATAAAAATAAAAAATAAAAAATAAAATAAAGTTAGAAAAAATAAATTTAAAAAATAAAAAATAAAAAAATAAAAATTAAAATAATAAAATTAAACACAAAGTATAAATGTAAAATAAAAACTTATAAAAAAAAAAAATAGTAAACAGTATATGTATGTTTCAACTTAGGAAAAAAATTATATTGTTAAACGACTTTATAAAATAAAATGAGATTTGAAAATATAAATGTTAGTCTTCAACATTTAGAAAATAAAGGTTATCTTTGCAAGATGCGATGCAATTGACAATATGTACATCCTAGAACAGAAAATTCATGCAACTTTAATAACCTGTAATAAGTCACATGAATGTTTACTATGCTCGGCAACGCACCGGCTCCATCACCGGTGACACTACCAACTCTGATTCCTTCTCAGACTCCTCCTCATTCTTCATTCTTCCTTCCTCCTTCCTCTTCCTTCCTCCTTTCTTCCTTTCTTCTTCTTTTCTTCCTCTGTTTTGCATTCCATGCATTTCTTCTTCTTTTTTTTCAAAGGGGGGACCCACCTCCGGTGGGGTCCATGGACTCCGAAACCGAACCCAACTCCGACTCCGTCTCCGAATCCGACTCCAACTCCGTCTCCGACTCCGAATCCTCCAGCCTTTCTCTGAGTTTCAGTCTTCTACGATCATTTTTAATTTTTAGAGGGGCAGCGCTCCCCCCTTACGGGGGGGATACAGAGTCTCGTTCAGAGATATTTACGTTCATCATATAACTCAATCCAAATTTCACTCGATACGTTAAGCCTAACATGGTTTTTCAGGACGAATTGACTTTTCGCTAAGGGGCAACACCCCTTACGGGTGACCTAGGGTCACCAAAACTCGTCTGTGATCAGTTTATTACACACAATGACCACATACCAAGTTTGAAGCAAATATCTCTATTCATTCCTAGCGAAAAAAGTGCGTGTGTGTATGTGTGTGTGTATGCGCACGCGCGCGTAATAAAAAATAATAATCAATGACAGACAAACCTACGGTTTGTCTGTTTGTCGGATTGACAGCCCTTCGGGCTATCAATCCTCCCCCTAAGCCTAATATATCTCTATTCATTTATATAGAAAAAAGTGGGTTCGGGACTGGCTCCATTACTACAACGATTAATCGAATGTTAATTATAGTAATTATTTTCTTTCGATTACATTTTTCATTGTTAAATGCCAACCAGAGCACGTAGAAAGACGATTTAAAGATCGATATAGGGGTAATCGATCATGATAAATCGATTGGAATCATCAAAAATGATCTATCGATCAT
>JABUQX010092962.1:60000-62500 GCA_015478945.1 Trachelipus rathkii
TTTTGTTATGTATTTTTCTTTTACGTTTCTATTATTCTTTATTTTTATATTTTGTTTAAAAGTTAGTTTAATTTCTTTATTATTATTTTAGTTTTTATTTACTTTTAATTTTATAAAAAATATATATATTTTTAAAAACTTTTATTTATTTTTGCTTATTCTGTTTAAAAGATTTTGTTTTAACTAAAATTTATTTCATTTTATGTTTATAACTTAAAAAATTTTGCGTTTTTACATACCCTAAATCAGTAAATCAGTAAATCAAACTACCCTCTCCACCACCCTCCTACCCATCTATGATCTATTGATCTATTGATCTATTGATCTATTGATCTATTGATCTATTGATTCAAGTCATATTTTTTATTAAAATTGTTATGTTTTACATACCCTAAACAGTAAATCAGTAATCAGTAAATCAAACTACCTCCCACACCTCCTACCCATCTATGATCTATTGATCTAATGATCTATTGATCTATTGATCTATTGATCTATTGATTCAAGTCATATTTTTTATTAAAATTGTTATGTTTTACATACCCTAAATCAGTAAATCAGTAAATCAGTAAATCAAACTGCCCTCCCTAACACCCTCCTATCCATCCATGATCTATTGATCTATTGATCTATTGATCTATTGATTCAAGTCATATTTTTCTTTAGTATAAATAAGTTCTTTGGATAAAGTCAGGAAAGAAAACGTTTTATTTTAAAGCGTTTAACATAGTGGCAAACTACATAATCAGTGACAGATATAATTAGCATCAAATATAATTTACAAGTTTATTTAAAAGAAAACATTATTTAAAAAAACATATCATGAAATAAATACAGTAATACACCACACGATAAATTAGAACTGATAGGGGTTTGTCAGGAAAACTAAGGTTTTAACATATTGAAACATTATTAATTTTTTAAAAAAGTGTTAACAGTAATGATTACTAAACCATAAAAATAATGTTGTAATATTTCCTATACTCTCTTGCATTTAGATTTTATGTTTAAGTAATCATTATGTAACATCTTTTTTTAAAATATAATAATGTTTAAGACCTTATGTTTTTCTGTACAACCTATCAGTTCTAATTTATGTGGTATATACTGCATTTATTTCATTATATGTTTTTTAAATAATGTTTCTTTTAATAAACTTGTAAATATATTTGATGCTAAAAATTTATATGTCAATGATTATGTAGTTTGCACTTATGTTATAAACGCTTGTTAAAATAAAAACTTGTTTTCTTTTCCAACTTTTATCCAAGAACTTATTTATACTAAAGAAAATATGACTTGAATCAATAGATCAATAGATCAATAGATCAAAGATCATGGATGGATAGGAGGGTGTTAGGGAGGGGGCTGACTTTACTGATTTACTGATTTACTGATTAGGGTATGTAAACATAACATTTAATGAAAAATATGACTGATCAAAATAGCTCAATAGATATCAATTAATCAATAGATCAATAGATCAATAGATCATAGATGGGTAGGAGGGTGGTGGAGAGGGTAGTTTGATTTACTGATTTACTGATTTACTGCATTAGGGTATGTTACATGTAAAATTAACTAAAAAATATGACTTGAATCAATAGATTAATAGATCATAGATAATAGATCAATAGATCCATAGATCATAGTGGGTAGGAGGGTGGTGAGATTGTAGTTTGATTTACTATTTACTGATTATTTCTAAGAAAATATAAAAACGCAAAATTTTTAAGTTATAAACATAAAATGAAATAAATTTTAGTTAAAACAAAATCTTTTAAACAGAATAAGCAAAAATCCATTAAATTTTTACAAATCCATAGTTTGATTTAAATAAAATAAAGTAAGATGATTAAATCTTTAAGTAGGAAGACTTTTTAACAAATTATAAATATAAAGAATAATAGAAACGTAAAAGAAAATACATAACAAAACGAAATGTTTATATTAAACATGTGAAAAATGTAAATGTTTCCAGCGACGTTTTGAAATGGTTACACATCTCGCGCTGAACTCATAGAAATAGTCAGTCATGGATAGTAAGTTAGTACGCATGATTGCCAGTCTATGTCTTAAGTAAAGTGTCTATAATTTGTGTGTGTGTGTGGTGTGTGTCGTGTGTGTGTGTGTGTGGTGTGTGTGTGTGTGTGTGTGTGTGTGTGTGTGTGTGTGTTGTGGTATGTTAGGTTTTGCTTATGTTCATTATACATATTACGTTGATATAAAATAATATAATAATAATAAAATAATAAATAATAATAATAATAATATAATATATATCATAATAATAATAATAATAATATAATAATAATAAATACTAATAAATACTACTGTTTAAGATAAAAACAGCTGTTAAGTAAGGACAAAGTAATAAATCTCGTTACCTTCTCATGTGTCAAAGTATAAGATTAATGAGTCATTCCTCGAATTTCATTGGCTGTCCGTGATGGCAAACAAATACAGTTCTCTGATTGGTTATCCTTGAGCGTACTAAAAT
>JABUQX010092962.1:67500-70357 GCA_015478945.1 Trachelipus rathkii
GAAAAAAAAGTTAGGCTTAACGTATCGGAGTGAAATTTGGATGTGAGTTATATGATGACGTAATATCGTCGGAAACGAGATTACGTTCCTCTGCGTCACCCCGTAAGGGAGGACGTAGCCCCCGTAAAAATTAAAAATGATCGTAGAAGACTGAAACTTGGAGGCTGGGTTGAGGAGTCGGAGTCGGAGACGGAGACGGAGTTGGAATCGGATTCGGATTCGGAGTTCAGGGACCCCCCGGAGGTGGGTCCCTTCCTGAAAAAAAAAGAAGAAGAATGCATGGAGCAAAAAGAGGAATTACAAGAGGAAGGAAGAAAGGGAGGAAGGAAAGAGGAAGGAGGAAGGAAGAAATGAAGAATGAGGAGGAGTCTGAGAGGAAGGAATCAGAGTTGGTAGTGGCACCGGTGATGGAGCCCGGTGGTTGCCGACATAGTAACATTCGTTTAATAATACAATATCATTACTGTTTACATAACTGTTTCTGTTCTAAGATGTACATATTGTCAATTGCATCGCATCTTGCAAAGATAACCTTTATTTTCTAAATGTTGAAGACTAACATTTATATTTTCAAATCTCATTTTTTATTAATAATTTTACCTAATATAATTTTTTTTCCTAAGTTGAAACATCACATATACTGTTTACTATTTTTTTTTTTTTATAAGTTTTTATTTTACATTTATACTTTGTGTTTAATTTTATTATTTTAATTTTTATTTTTTTTTTTTTTTATTTTTTAAATTTATTTTTTCTAACTTTATTTTTTATTTTTTATTTTTTTTTTTTTTATTTTTTCATTTTTTTTTATTTTTTTTTTTATTTAAATTTACTTTTCTAACCTTTTTTTTTTTTTTTTTTTTTTGAAAGTTTTATTTTTACATTTGTACTTTCATGTAATTTTTTTTTTTCACTTTTTAATTTTTTTTTAATTTTCTAACATTATTTTTTTTTAATTTTTTTTTCCATTTTTTATTTATTTTTTTTTTATTTTCTTTAAAACTTCTTGCTTTTAAAAAACTTTTATTTATACTTTCATGTTTAAATCAAACGTAAAAAATTACGTTTTTACATACCCTAGCAGTAAATCACTAAATCAAATCACCATCGCACTCACCTTCAAGTCCAGTTGTGATCTATGATCTGAATACTGATGTAATATGATCTATTGATCTATTGATCTAATTATCTATTGATCTTCAAGTCATATTTATTACTAAAATTGTCATGTTTTACATACCTAAGCAGTAAATCAGATACAATCACAACCCATCCAACTCACCTCCTGTCCATTTGCTTGATCTATTGATCTATTGATCTATTGATCTATTGATCTATTGATCTATCTATTCAAGTGTCAAATTTTCTACTAAAATTGTCATGTTATTTACATACCCTAAAGCAGTAAATCTGTAAATCAAACCACCATCCACTCACCCTCCTGTCAGTTGTGATCTAGTTGATCTATTTGATCTATTGATCTATGATCTATTGATCTTGATTAAGGTAACAAATCTTCTTTACTAAAATGTCATGTCTTTACTATACCAGCTAAAGCAGTAAATCTGTAAAAAACCACAAACCATCCCTCCCAAACCCCTGTCAACAAAGTTGGTCGATCTATATGATCACTATTGTCTACTTGATTAAGTCACATTTCGACGTCATCCATATTTGGATAAACTAAACATAAAAACAAATATCTTTAATACCCTGAACTCAACGAACTAATATGCTAACGCTACCCAAAGTACTTCCCTAACACATCCCCAATCCCACACACCCGCCACCCAACCTAGCATCTACCCGTGAACCTCAAAACACTACCTCACTCGCTCACACACCCCCCACCCACCCGCTCACACCACCCTCACCACACCGCACTCTACCACAGCCAAATCGATAATAAACTGATTAAATTAACAAACATCCACACTTAACAACAGTGAAGTAACATAACATAAAAAACGTAACCTATTCACGACTTTTTCAACATTATTAACATATCAATGTTTAATTCCCCACTAACATGTAATATTTAACAAAGATCTTAACATATCCTAAACCTAATTGTGTAAGAACTAAGAATAATATGACACCACACACACAATCAGGTGAGCACACAGCACACATTCAAGACACGATACAAAACAATACGCAATAGTAAAACCTGAAATATTTTTAGGCTTATCTCTCTTTTTAGGCTCCGCCCCCTTTCAGAAAATATCAACAGCGAAACATGAAAATGATTTTATGCTATATCCTCTTGCATAAAGTGATGCAATACTTATTATATTTATTAAACAAACTGGTAGGTTTGGCAACAGTGCATCATACAGAGGTTATTTGGCAACACTGTATAGATTTGGGGAGCAGAGTCATATATAAAGCGGCGTACTCAAATAGGGCATCCATAATCAGGAGCTCTTACGATCAACACTTTAAGGCACCTTCGTTGGATCCTGTTGTATCATTACCCGAGTTTCTTATTTCTACACAGAGATTATTCAAATCAATATTATTCAGATAGGTAAGATTTTTTTTTTTTTATTATTTATATATTATATATATATATTATATATATATAATATATATATATATATATATATATATAATATACTATATATAATATATATTAATATATATTATATATATTATTCTCATTTAAAAATAGCATTGTAATACATCTGGTTAATAATTAATGACACGTAAAGTAATTAAATACATTACTAATTAAGAATAGAGGGTAAATGATTTATACATACTGCTCAAAAGTTGATTCTTTTCAGAAACCGTGTTCGAATATACATCCACACATTTTGGTAAAAGCGTTCATGCTCGTTATCATCGCACGTTT
>JABUQX010092963.1:0-12500 GCA_015478945.1 Trachelipus rathkii
TAATATAATATATATTATATAAGGTATATCATATATTATATAATATATATTTTTTAACACTGGGAAGGGACCAGTATTAAATTCCATTTAGAATTTAGGGTCATGTCAATTTTTTCTTACGTTCTTTGGAGAAGTTTCATTAAAAATGAAAAAGTAAAATTTACTCGATGAAAGAAAATATATTTATTCAATATGTATTTGGTGAAATTCAATAAACTTATAGTTCTTTACTTTTTTAATTTATTTTTTTGTTTTAAATTTTTTTTAAACAATTTTACTTAGACAATTAAGATTTTTTTAAAGTTTTTTTTAAACAATTTTATTTAATCATTAAGATTTATTACGATGAAATTCATTTTCTCTCTCTGATATATACAGCTTTCTTTGTTCTTCATGATGCTCACAGGACTGCTCTACAACTTCGGTACGATGGTCCCTCCAAGGTCCTCTGCAAAGTCGGTCGCATCCAGCATCCAACGAGTACCGAAGTCGTTGGCATTGATCGTCTCAAGCAAGCTTTCATAAGGACAGACCCTCCAGATTCTTGGAATTTCCAGACTCCACAAAGGTATTCCAATTCCACTCTCTCTCAACCTACCTTTACTATACTCCTCCTTCCCCTTCACCGCTTCCTTCTACTCCACCGTTACCACTTCCTTCTCCCCCGCCGCAACCACCTCTTCGATCGTTATACTCATGAGCTCACGTTTGCAGATAGAAGGTCACATGTTGGTGAGCAAAGTCCGTTGGCCTAACTGTTACCTTGTCTGATTCTTCACCCACTAACGCCCTGGAGGGGAGTGCTGTAGCTGTCGCCTAGCAACTTTTCCGTAAGGCAACCGTTGCAGTTTTAATGACGGGTTCTTTCCCGATCCTAGTGCTAGACCTTTCATAAACCAGAGACGCTAACGGAAGATTACGCGTTGCTGGTTATTTTTCGTACAATTATCTGCATCAACAAAATATACCAACACTTAATGAGATAAGGGTAATTAATACAATTATTATTATATTTGTTCTTATAGTTCTAACTCTAGCCTGGAGGAGAGATATATTTATCATATATTTATGATGCTTGAGAATCCCTTTGCAGATCAGTTCCCCGGAGGCTCTGCCCGATTTGCTTAAATTTTCCTAAGTCATGAACAAATATGCGATAACATATATTTATTTTTTATTTGGATGAAGGCATGCGCATAGCAAGTTTATATTAATTGAGAAGCTTCCTATTGCATTACGCAATCACCCAGGAAAATCATTATTTTTTCTTTATATTCTTGGGGCCTGTATTTTACTTCATATCTGAACCATAACTGCTGTCCAAATAAAGCTGCTTGTTGGAAACTGGAGCTTTAATACATTGCAAACTACTTCAACAAATTAGCGAAGCCTCTAATAAAGTCCCCCATTTTATAATAGGCTGATGCACAAATTCTCATACTATTTAATAGAGATAAGCACGATCGTTCATGACTTCGGAGGACGAGTAACCAAAGATGTTAAAACCTAGATCATGTATTCCCTTTTGTTTCTTCTATTTTCAACCGCCCTATTTAAAACAAACAAATGTAAAATCATATGAAAATATGCCAGATTCGCTAGACTATCTTCCTATAGTCTGGTGAAAATGGCATCTTTCATATAATTTTGCCATTTGCTTGTTCAAAATTAAGGCGGATGAAAATAAGAAAAAACAATACTGAATACTTGATCGCTTTTTTTCATATCATTTTGTAACTCCTCGTTGGGAGTAATGAACGATCTTGCCAATCTCTACTATGGAATAGGTAGTGTAGTTTATAATTGGATGAAAAACTGTTTGAGTAACAAAAGACAACGATTTAGATGAGGAAATAAAAAGTAAGATTTCTTATCTTGATGATACGGAATTGACTACTTCTGTTGCGAATCTAGAAAGTTGAATGCAAGTACAGCATGACTTGAGGGGGGTGGGGGGAAACCTTGGCTGATCTGATGACAAATTAATTCTCAAACCAAGAGTGTAAGGTATTTTGTTTCCTAAAAAAGGAAAAAAAATAATTGAGGTGTAGTACCATTAGTAGTAATTCGAAAGGATGAGAGCCAATCTTTAGGACGTATAATAACATAGCTAACAAAATGTCAGTTAACAAATAGTAATGATTCTGACAAGAGGAACTTCATAATACTAATGTTAGGTCGTTAATTGAATATACGCGTAAATTTGGAGAACAAACCTACGAAATGTGCATAAATATTAAAAGGCAATAAAACGTAAAGCTACAAGGACGATTTGACTTTGAAAATAGAGTTAGAGGACATTTAAAAGACAGAAGTTTTTTCAGGAAAGATTTCTTGGAGGAAAAATGATCCAAGTTTATAAAATTTTCTCGTCCTAATTCGCCTCTGTTGAGGAGAGTAATTGTAAAATTGAGTAGTCTTTCTGTATGTAAGCGTAATTAATTTTGGTCTAAATATAATTAGATTAATTATTAAAATATTAAAAATTAAAATATAAAAATAAATTAAATTCTAATTGAGTTATCAGTATCTTCGTCCATTTATTTCATTAATTTAAAATTTAATTATTTTATTTAATTAACACAATTTAATTTTGAAAAATAAAAGCAATATAATATAGAATTTTATTAATCATAATTTGTTAACATTTATTATACCATTTTGCACAATAATAATTCTCTTCCATCTCTAATTCTACATTATTTACTCTTATGTCTCCTGCTTTTATTCAAAACAGAATTGCAACATTTAAAAAAAATTCTTTAAAATTTCTTTCCGACGACATATTACTTGACACGTTTTTCTGCTTTCTTTCTGTTTGATGAGAAAATTTACTTCATTCATATGAGGAGTGTGTGGAGGGAACACTTCGAAAATCTACATAACATTGGCAGCAATGAAGAGGTGACAGTGAATGTGCGTGTGTTTGGTGGTGTAAGAAGAAATAGGTATTTTGGGGATGAGGTAATAGGTAGAGTAAGAAAGTTGAAGAATGGTAAATCTGCGGGTACAGACGGAATACTGAAATTAAAAAGAATGGAGATGAGATGATGATTGAATGGATTTGGAAGTTGTGTAACAAAGCGTTTATGGAGGGTATAGTTCCGGGGGATTGGAGGACAGCATTAATAGTACCCTTATGTAAGAGTAAGGGGTATAAGGGGAACTGTAGGAATTATAGGAGAAATAGTTTATGGGGTGTTGTAGGCAAGATATATGCTGGTATTTTGGTTGAGTGCGCGTCGAGTGACCGATCGGTGAAGAACAAGGTGCATTTAGAAGTTTTAGAGGATGAATAGATCAAATTTTTAAGATGGAGAAAATAGGAAGAAAATCGTATTTAAGTTTTATGGACTTACAACAGGCGAATGACAGGATTAATAGAGAAGCTCTGTGGCAGGTGTTAATTAATGATATATGGTGTTGGTGGTTAAGCTTCTGAATGGAATCAAAAGTATGTATGACGATAGTGAGGCTTGTGTAAGGATAAATGGAGCTGAAGTGATTGGTTTAATATTAATAGTTGAGTGAGGCAGGGATGTATTATATCTCCTTGGATACTTAATTTATATATTTATGGGGTGATGAAAGAATTAGAGGAAGGGGTAGCAGGTTAAGTTGTTAGAATGATGGGAGAATGGTAAAAGAGTGGAGGGTGGCTTGCTTATTGTACGGGGATAATTTGGTTTTGAGTATCGAATTTGAAGAGAGTTTGAGAGATTGGTACAAGGGTTTGGTTTCATGTTAGATGGTGAGCAATTGGTATAAGTGTCCGAGTTTAAATATTTGGGATATATGTTGGATGAAATGGGAACGGATGATGCAGTGTGTAGCAGGAACGTTGTGAATGGTAGGAAGGTGCCTGGTGCAATTAAATCCTTGGTTTTTCATGAGGGTATGTTGTTACCTGTGTTAATGTATATTAATGAAATTATGGTCTGGAATAAAAGGTATAGATCTAACGTACGTGTTCAGATGGACAATCTTAAGGGCGTGTTAAGCGAGAGAAGAATTGATAAAATGAGGAATGAACGCAATAGGGAGTTGTGTGGTGTGAAGAAAGGCATAAAATAAGAGAATAAACGAGATGACATCGAGATGGTTTGGTCATAAGAAAAGTATGGATGACAGTCGATTGGTTAAGAGGATGTATAATGGTGTGTGTGCTGGGAATCGACCGGCTGGGAGACCGAAGAAAAAGTGGATTGAATCAGTAAAGGAATGTCTGAAGGAAAGGAATGCTTCTTTGACCGAGGCAAGAAGAAATTTGCATAATAGAAGTGAAAGGCGGAGTTTTGTGAGGGGGTATGGTTGTGGCTCGCCTGGTTCAAGGGATGAACCCTACATTGACGAGATACCACACTGAGAGTCCGTCGGTATCGTGAAGTCCTAGGGTGGACTATTTTACTGCGAAGAGATCTCATATAAGGATATGGAGGGCATGATAGAGGAAGGGAGGGCTTTCTTTTCGACTTGCATAATGCTCTTCCAATACTTTTCTTATTCCGATGTATGCTGCGCTAATTCAACAGGCCAAAGGAGGAAGATGATGCTGATATAAAAGAGGGTAAGATATTTTTTTTCACTTCTCTGCTAAAGGATTAAACTCTATCTACTTTTCCGGTTAATAAAGTACTCAGTGGAAGGAGAGGATGGGGGAGGGGGGGTGGGGCTGGCTGTGAAAGAGTTTCGAGACAAATAAATGAAGAATGATTAAAAACTGCATTTCTCTTTTTAATTTTCCTAACCTTTTAAATGAGGACGTTTCAAATGGATTTTCCTTTTTTCCCTAATTCCTCTCCGTGTAAATTGGTTTTTCCTTCTATTTTATATATGTATTCGATATTGTATGAGCCATGAATAAGGAACACTTGTCATACGTCTCTCACTAGTCACCTGAATAAGGAACACTTGTCATACGTCTCTCACTAGTCACCTGAATAAGGAACACTTGTCATACGTCTCTCACTAGTCACCTGAATAAGGAACACTTGTCATACGTCTCTCACTAGTCACCATAACCTACACAAATTCTCTTCCCTCATTTACTCTTTCCTATCATAATTTTTATTGCTTTAATTACCGTAATTATTAATTGTTCTTTACTGACAAGAGAACGCCCATTACTCAATTCCTATTCTTCATTAACTGTAGTTATGTGGTTTATAAGAAACATTGAATTTTTATCACTTTTTTCGGTGATTTTTGCTATATAGCCGAGTTCGAACGTTGACCTGGAAGTCTACAGGATTTTTAGGCATTTTGCAATATCAACCACAACAATGCAATACAGGTTATCCATTATTATCCAATCAATTATATATTTTCTAGAAATAATACCCATTACCATATGTTCGTCTTGATACTTTGCTATCTTGTTTAGAATATCATCATCAACACTGGTCTATGCTGGTATCTGGAGGATGGTAAGGAACTATGTTAATTCTTCCAGAGGCAAATCTAATTCACCACTTATTACGAATGATGAGCTTTCCAGTTCTTCACCTGAAGGTCTCATTTTGTCTGGTAAAGAGGCACTTTTATGCATTTCCATTATGACTATACTTCAAAATCTATTTCATTTTTTTAAAACTACCTTTTAACGTGCTTTATCCCCTATGAATAGGGTAAGATCTATTTCATAATAATCAAAATCATCATTCTTGTCTCTATAATTAGCATCCTTAATTTTCAGTTTGAAATGGAATTTCTTTATGCATTTTTATTTTCATTGATTTCTTTATTTCTTGTGCCAGTTCCATGCTTCTTAAGAATGTGTCTTTTTAAATGTCCTTTCCGATTGCATTCGTAGCTGCAATCAGAACATTTAAATAATTTCAAATTGCTGTGATTTAGCAGATGAATTTTTAAGCTAACTTTGTGATTACATGCATAGCTGCACTCAGACATTTAATATTTTGAATTGCAGTGAGTTAGCAGATGAATTTCTAATTACTTTTCTGATTACATTCATAGCCACACTCATAACATTTAAATAACTTCGAATTGCTGTGAGTTAGCAGATGACGTTTTAAGTTACTTTTCTGATTACATTCATAGCTGCACTCAGAACATTTAAATAATTTCGAATTGCTATGATTAGTCAGATGAATTTTTTAACTATATTTTGCCGATTACATTCATAAACTGCACTCGAACATTTAAATAATTTCAAATTGTTGTGAGTTAGCAGATGAGTTTTTAAGCTATCTTTCAAATTAGATTCATAACTGCAATGACACACTTAAACTTTCTTTTCTTCATGTGTCTTTAAATGGCTAGTCCAACTCATCTTTGTTTTTTAAAAGTAAATAACCTGTAATAATCTGCAAACTAAAAGTAAATCCTGACGAATTCTCTTTAAATGGCTTGATAAAAAGTTACTGACGTTAAATGGTCTGCTTCCCAGAACTGTGTTCACTTTGGAAACTTGTTCACACTTGATCAGCGACACTGAATGAGGCTTCTCGTGAGAAAAAAAGGAACGAAATAAATTTAAAATATATGCAGGAGAAATTTCAAATACTTTAAGGAATTGTGTATAAAATATGTGTTTTTTTTTTTTTTTTTTTTTTTTTTGAGTTGTTGTACAGGGATCTCCACAGCACAGGCATAGAATGGCGGCTAACGTGTTAGCAAACTAACGACAGGGGAAATCCCTAACGTAACGAAAGAGGAATCAAGGTTGAATGGTTAGATCTTATACAAATGTTCAGTTCCAAAAGTGAAGGCAAAAATACGATCATTATAGTGGCTTTGTTAAACTAGCCAAACTTGATACGAAAAATGAGATGATTGGACAGACTGTGCTGAAGCGATGCGAAGTAGTATTAGTTTAGCACGTCAGGAAGAACTTGCTTCGAAGGTCGAGGATGGCACTGCAAATTCACAAGAGATGAACGACAGTGAGAGGACAACTGGAGGAAGCAAAATGGGCAGGTCGGGGGAACCCCCGCGACATAAGAAATCCATGGGTGAGATTTGTATGACCAAGAACGCAATCGAGCAGGACCACCTCCAGGAGGCGACTCTTCCTACAAGATGAAGAACCAACGGCCAAGGCGGGTTTGACTTTCCGACATGTTGCGCCACGAGCATCCTCGCCCATACTATGACTGCAGCCAGAGAGGAAGCCCCGACGTCAACAGAGATGGGAGCATCCGCGTTTCTGCGGAACACCGTGGCCGCGTGTCTGGATATGCCGGGCCTCGAAGCGATCACCTGGTGGTGCAGCCCCGCCCGTTTGGCTTCCTCATCGGCCCGTTCGTTGCCAGGAACACCCACATGGGAGGGAACCCAACATAACTCAATGTTGTAGTGCTGCGCTGGTAACAAGCAGAGGACTGTTGAATGGCACAGACCAACGGGTTACGGGTTGACCGGTCAAGCAAGTCGACTGTGAAGGAGCGCTCGGAGAAATCGCGAAAGATGGTAATAATTACTCTCGTCCACAGGGCGAAGGGTAATGATCCCTGTTCACCGCATTGCGACAATGCTATTAGTTCAGCTGAAAAACAGACAAATAGGGTGGAAGGTATGGGATACAGTGGATGTCCGGAAAACACACGCTGAAAGCTCCACACCTTCCTCCGTCTTTTTGAACCATCGGTGTAACCGCTATAGAGTCGCTATGGAACCGCCTCGCGTGAGTAGCAAAGGAAATCCCTCAACAGCACTGGGTGTGCCTCCGACTTATTCAAAGAGACTGGATCCCATTGCAGAGAGCAGGAGGCGGGGAGACCCACTGGAACGGGTAGAGGTAAAATCAAATTGCATGACCGCGCGCTGAGGAAGGTCGAGGAAAGCGAAGATGGAAGTAACAAACCCAGCAAATGGCCAATAAGAAGGGTTGTGACGGACGCGCTCTATTATAGGTTTCAAGGCCGACGAGGTAGGAACCTGAAGACGGACGAACAGCGAGCACATGAGCTGCTCCCTCCGCAGGGATAGGGGCATCACCCCGGCCTCCACCTCCAGGCTTTCCTTCGGAGAGGAACGGAATGCACCCGTGGCAATTCGCAGACCTTCAGTCTGAATGCGGGTCTAAGAAGGCGGAGCGTAGGACTGAAAGGTCTGCCATAAATGCACAACCATAGTCCCGTTTAGCCGCACCAGCAGAATGTAAAGGTTGGAGCATGGTTTTCATGTCCGCACCCCCAATCTTGGAGGTGAAGGTGCGCAAAGAAGATCCACGGAACGGCGGCTAAGTAGCTTTGAGGAGAGTAATATGCGGAATGGTAAACGTGAGGCGATCATTTCGAGCAACAGAACCCCAGGTATAGCCGGCACCTTCGGCTCCACATGATAGGGGAGCCATAGGAGACGTAACATGGGAAAGGGCAATTGTATGGCGACCCTACGACGAGGATTTTTTCCGGAAAAGCACCGGCTGTAGGTTTCGACGTGGAGAAATTTAAAGCCACGGGGCAGAGCAGTGAGGAAACCCTATCGTATGGCAACTGAAGTTGACGTTCCATACAAGGAAGTTTAGCCTCCAGAGATGTACAGGGCACGATCGTCAAGATAGATGGAGCGGCGGCACTGAGGCCCGCGGATGGAATGCGACAAAACGCTTGAACACCTAAAATAGCGAAAATGCAAGCCACTCCAGTTACAGCTTGCCCTTGCGGCACATCCTTCGTCCAGAGACAAACCGCCTCCATTGCGTGGCACCAACAAACGGACCTGAACGAACTGATCCGACATCACAACTGAAGGGAAAAGGGGAAGTTGCCCTAAGTCCCAAGGAAGTGGAGTCTCCGAAAACCCCAACCTCCACGTGTTGCTATCAATATTGCGCCTTGTTCTGGAGGTCAAAGAAGATCAGGCCAGGGTATTTTGGTTGGAAGTCAATGACTCAACAGAATGTCCGTGATCCGAAACCGGAAGGAGAGGATCCTGCGGTCGAGCGATGCGACGAAAACCATTGGTAGTCGCTAAAATGCATGGAAGTGCTCCAGACGTGGGAAACAATGACGGGAGCATTCAATCCTCTTCATCGAAGCTTACATGTAAATGCAGGTCAATGAGAATTATGGCGGCGATGGTTATCGGAAGGAATAGTCGGATGCTTCCCAGGTTTTGGGAATGGGGACAATATATGCAGTAGACCAGACAGGAGGGAAGACCCCTCGTCAACCCATATTCTATTGTATAAGCCGAGAAGAAGAAGGCAGTGGCAGATGGATGAGCATGTCGAAGCATCTGAAAGGAGATGCCGTCAGGGCCAGGCGCTCCATCCCCGCAAAGCTTGAGGGCGTCTAGGAACTCGGCCCTGGTGAAGAGCCGGTTGTATGGAAGGTCCTGTTCTCAGGCGGTAACAGAAAAATAAGGAAACTCCACCGCAAAACGACTAGAACCGAAAGGTTCAGGATAACGGGAAGCCGCTGGAGGCAGGACGCGAAAGTGGTACCGCAATGTCCGCCACAACCAGGAGCAGAGATGTAATCAGAGAGGTTGCGGGCCGTAAAACGAGGATAATAGTGCGATCTAGCATGGTGTTTTTCGTGAAATTTTTTGCAGCCTTTTTTATGGACTGATTGAAAACAGACGTAGAAGAATTAACGGTGGAAGCGTATGTGCGAAAATACTGTTTTCCGCGTACGGCGATAATTACGCCGGGAGCGGGCTGCGCCGAAAAAAGCCCGCTTTGTAGAACAGATATCAACGTTTGGAAGGTGTGCGGAGTCCTGTGTTATACATGCTGTATACAATGCTTAACTGCTTTTCAACGATTAGCGCTGAAGCACCTCATGGTCCCACCAGGGGCGTTGTTGACTTTTCCGGTCCAGAGTAGAAGGGGTATATGTCCGATTTCCGCTGAGAGGATGACATTCCTGAAAGTAGTGAAGAAGGCATCCGCCGCGACGGGACATCACGTTAGTTGCAGGAAAGATGGAAAAGTGAGTGTCTGGTAACAAGGAGGACCAGGCCTAGCCGCTGGGTCATACGCGCCAGCCAGAAGTAAGAGGCTTGGGAGGTTGCGGACCTGGGGGCAGAATGGAAGTGGTAAATCTACGATAGGGTAGTGGTCATACCGGGACTATAGAGGAAAGACGACTTTTCCCACCCAAAACGATTCAAAAGACGAGATTGGAAAAAACAATGAGATCAGTCGAACACAGGAAGAAGTGCCTGATATCAAAACGTTCAAAGTGGGCAAGGCACCGTAGTTGAGATCATCGTCCAAAGAAAAATCTGACACTGCAATAACTCAAACATACAGCATGTCGGCATTGGGGGACGTAAGCACGTCTCCCACAAACGGGATGGCGGAGGTTAAAGTCACCGAGGACCAACATGGGCGGTGGGAGACACGTGAAAAAATCGACGAGGTCCTTCTTGGTATATTTACAGCTGGGCGCCAGGTACACCGAGCACAGCGTAAGCGGCGCGTCAAGATGGATACGAGCCGCCACGGCATGCAGCGTGGAGTGGAGAGGGAAATGGGAGTAAATGGGACAGACTCGTGAAGCAGGATCGCTGCCCCACCTCTGTCGCTGGTTCCACGATTCAGGGAAATAAGGGGCTCCCTATACCGTGAAGGTTGCAAAAGGGTACGGTCACGAAGTTGCAACTCCTGTAAACAAACAGCCAAGGGCTGATGATCGACAAGTAATCTCTTCAGCTCTTCGTAATTAGCAAAGTATCCGCGGCAGTTCCATTGGATGAAACGTGCCATAAACGGAAATAATCAATGGTCAGGACGATCCGTGACAATAGTCACGATGTTTTGGGATGTGGCAGTCTCAGAGATTAAAGGCGGAAGGTCCCGTGAGCCGTCGGACGACCCACCAACAGGAACCTCAAACCCGAGGGAGAGGAAGATCACGGCATGAAGGGAAAGTGTGTGGACCCCTGTTTTACGAGAGGGGTTCTGGTCACATCAGGAAGGGCTCGCCAAAGAGGCGCGCCAAGTCACACTCCACATTTCGAACATCCCTCCCCTCAGACGCACCCCTGCCAGACTTCTTAGCAAGCCGGGAAGGGGGACGCGTCTTGCCAGGAGGCGCCCTAACAAAGGCGGCTGGGGAAGATGGAAGAGGATGACAAGTAGGAATGGTGTCGGCGGGAGTGAGATGAGACACATCGGATGACAAGGGTATGGCGTCAGCAGTTAAAATCTCGAAAGCGGTCCGCGGCTCGAGGAGAGCCAGTAGGCTTCGTCGACGGACGAAGTCAATGGGGTGGAGGGGAAAGAGGAGGAGGGAATGTTCCTCCATCCTCACTGCATCCACGCAGCAGCAAACCAGACCTTCAACAACACCTCGAAGGCGGTGCCAACGTCTACCCGAAGGAATGCTGCGAGCGGGGCGAGGTGTCAAATCGATACCTCCTCCGGACTCCCCTAAGGTGGGACAACAGTGTCATCCACGTGACCCCCCACGGAAGAAGAGTGCCGAAAGTCCATCGTGGCATCCGAAAAAGTTTCAGAATCGCTTTGAATAGTTGGCATGTGTCGAAGGGGGGTTAGCGGAGTAAGTAGTAATAATTATCAGAACGGTGCAGAGGGCGGACCACTTGGTCGTAGATCGGCCCACGCGGGTTGTCAGTTGCTGGCGAGCCAGAGTTTATGTGCAGGACAGAGACAGGTCCCCCAGTACAGACGGGATCCTTCTGCTTCAAGAAGTCCGCGGCCCGATAAGCAAGCGAGTAAGGATGTCTGTCCCGAGAAGATCCGCCCTTGGACGGACTCTCGCAACCGTTAAGAGGGACTTGGTGTTTCCCCGGCGAAACAGAAGCAGGGCGTTTCCGGGAGACGGTACAGGTAATCTCTGACGAGGCACATGGACGATTGCCATCGACCTCAGAAGCGGAACATGTCGCAAAATCAGATATCCTCTTGGGAGCTGCATGGACCTCTACAAGGAGAGGAGCATGAGAGAGGGTCGTGTGTGTCGGCGAAGAACGACGAGTGGTCCGGCGGACCATTTCGGGAGAATTGGGAGGACAATTGTCCAGAGCCACAGAAACCACCGAAACAGGTGATCCGGTAACCGGCACGGAAGGCCGAACGGTCGAACGTGAAAGCGGAACAAGCTCCGGACACAACGCACGGGGGCGATGAGCAACGGAAGAGGCAACCGCAGATGGAGTGGACGCTGCCGCAACATAAGAAAGAGGAAGATGAGCCAGCTTCTCCCTCGCTCGGCGGGTAGCCTCTCGACGGTCAAACTTATGAATGGCGCACTGCTCCAAGATTTCCTTCTCCAAGGCGAAAAAGGGGCAGTGGACAGAGGAGGCTGGGTGTGGCCCCTTGCAGTTAGGACAACATGGAGGATCTTTGTCACAGTTCGGGTGGAGAGAACTTCCACATGTCGGACATATGGTCTGGGGAGAACGACAATATTACTGGAAGTGACCAAATTAATGGCACTTGAAAAACCTTCTCAGGAAGGGCACATAGGTCCTAACCGTGTGCGTGGAAAAACCAAGGTTTACTTTGGTTGGAGGGAAAGGAACAGAGAAGTTAAGTAAGAGACAAGGGTTCGTCTTGGAGG
>JABUQX010092963.1:17500-20329 GCA_015478945.1 Trachelipus rathkii
TGCAGAGGAATATGTTGAGGAGAAGAGGAGAGAGGCAATGGATGTTATTTTAGAAGGGCAATTTGATTTGTCTCCGCTGTGGACTGAAAAAAGATGAAGGAAACGGTGAAAATGAGTGGTGTGGTGTGGTGGTGGGAAATTGTGTGTGTGCTGGTGGTGGGGGGGAAAAGGGATCTTGAGAAGGGAGGAGGAGTTGCAATTTGATTGAGTGACTGTGGTACGAAAGCTATGGTAAGACTTTGTGTGCTGTGAGTTCCAAATTCTTATTGGTTAAATTGTTTAAGTTTGAAAAGGTCAAGGTATCGTGTGGTTGTGTTGTTATTCGTATGTTCATTCTGAGGATGGATATCTTGTGGTTTTTGGAGCAGTAGAGTGCGATTTTGGGATATATCTGAATGTATGTTTTTGGATGGTGGTTGATGTAGAGCTTCATTGATTTGATTTAGTTTTGGTGTGGGACCTGAATGGTTTGGGATAGTTGATCAAAAAAGGGATGGTAGTATAACAGTTGGTTTTGGGGTGGCGGGAGAAAATGTAGTAAATGGTAGGAAGGGTGATTGATCTGTGAAGAGAGAGGTAATGTGTGTAATTATTATTTTTTATCACTACGCAGTCATCATAAGTTATATCTTAACTAGAGTTGGTTGTGTAGAGATGGTTTGAAGTGAAAACAATGATTGATTTTTGTGTTGGTGAAGAGAAGGAGATGTTGAAGTATGTGTTGGATGTTAAATCAGTGAGGGGTTTTAGGATGGGATTATCGGATCATTTTGTTCTATGTAAAATTAAGGCTAGTGGGCGGCTTGGAATGGAGAGGAAGGTGATACGAAAAGGAGTAGGTAAAAATTAAGGTGAGATTAAGTGAAACAAGACAAAAAGGAATAGTATGTGAAGAGCGCTCGCGTAAACGGTTGATGTGAACAAGTTGATCTGAATAGCAAATCTGGGGGCAATGAAGGAAGCAATTGTTAGTTGTGCAAAGGAGGTGTCTGGATTGTGCAAAGTAGGAAGTAAGAATGTTAACACGTGAATGGTGGAATGAAGAGTGATGCAAGCGGTAAAAGTTAAAAAAAGAAGCGTGGTTGAATGTACTAAAAGCAAACTGATGAAGTCTCAAAGAAAGATGCTTGGAATTATATAAGGGAGGAAAAAAGAAATACTAAAAAGGTGCATACATAGGAGAAAACATTAGAGGTAAATGAACAGTTTTGAAGGAGGAATGAATGGGGACTTACATGGGATAGGAAGCTCTTCTGGAGGAAGCGCGCGAAAGGTTTAAGAATGAGAATAAGGGATCTGCTTAGAATATGAATAGGGATGGTGCTGTGACTGAAGAAATGGATGTGAGGGGAGTGTGGGAAGAACACTTCGAAAATTGCAACAATATTAGACAGTAATGAAGAGGTGATAGTGAATGTGTGCTGGGTTTGATGGTGCATGGAGGAGAATAGGTATTTTGGGATTGAGGTTATTAGCAAGGAGGAGTTAATGTAATGGGTAGAGTGAGAAAGTTTGAAGAAATGGTAAATCTGCAGGTATTAATGAAATTACTGGTGAATATGATCAAGAACGAGGGTCGATATGGTGATGATTGGATTTTGGAAGTTATTTAATAAAGCGTTTTGGAGGGTATAGTTTCCAAGGGATTGGGGAGAGCAGTAATAGTACCCTTTATAAGGGTAAGGGAGAAAGGGGAAACTGTAGAAATTATAGGGGAATAAGTTTATTGAGTGTTGTAAGGAAAGGTATATCTTGGTATTTTGGGTCGAAGAGTACGTCGAGTGCTGAAGGACTGATTGGTGAAGAACAAGGTGTGTTTAGGAGTGGTAGAGGATGTGTGATTCAAATCTTTACATTGAAACAAATGATTTGAGAAAATGAGGGAGAAGAATAAATTTAATTTAGGTTTTATGGATTTGCAACAGGCGTATGATAGAGTTAATAGTTAAGCTTTATGGCAGGTGTTGTTGTGATATAATGGTGTTTTGGGTGGTAGGTTCCTGAATGGAATCAAAAGTATGTGATGAACGAATAGTGAAGCGTGTGTTAAAGGATAAATTTGTGTGTCAATGGTGATTTGGTTTAGAATTAATAGCGGATGGTGAGATCAGGGATGTGTTATGTCTCCCTTGGTTATTCAATTTGTATATGGATGGGGTTATATGAAAGAATTCGAGTGGGGATGGCAGGAAATGGTGTTAGAATGATGGGAGAATGGAGAATGATGGAGGGTGCCCTACCTATTATAATATGCGGTGATTTGTTTGTGTGGCGAATCTGAAGAGAGTTGAGAGGATTGGTGTAGAGAGATTTGGCGGGTGTGTAAAAGGAGGGGCTTTAAAGTAAACGTGTAGATAAGAGAAAGGTTATAGTTGTGAGTGAGGACTGAGTCCTCAGTGGAAGTTATGTTAAGATGGTGAGCAGCTGGAACAAACAGTGGTCTGAGTTTAAATTATTTAGGATATATGTTTGGATGAAAAGGAACGGATGATGCAGAGTGTAAGTAGGAAAGTTGTGAATGGCGAGAAGGTGGCTGGTGTCATATTAAATCGTTGGTGGAATGTAAAGGGATAAGTTTAGTGCGCTAGGGTCCTTACATGAGGGTAGTTGTGTAGCCTGTGTATTGACAGTAGTGAGACTATGTGCTGGAATAAGAATATAGATTAAAAGTTCAATTGTTCAATGGACAATCTTAGGGGCTGCTAGGTGTGAGAAGATTGATAAATGAGGATTGAACATTATAGAGAGTTGTGTGGTGTGAATGAAGGGGTAAATGAGAGATAAATGAAAGTGATGTTGGATGGTTTGGTCATGTGGAAAGGATGAATG
>JABUQX010092964.1:0-15000 GCA_015478945.1 Trachelipus rathkii
AACGAGGAGATGTGACGCATATATGCATGATAAATGTAACTCGTGTTCACGCGCCTCAAGTTCTTGAGATTCACAGCAGGCCACAGTCACGTATTCCCCGTTATTCGCTGCATGATACCGTGGGCTGTGAAATAAATATTATGAAAAATGGCACAAGTCGATGCATTGCGCGAATATAGCGTGAGTCTTCTACATCACATACTATCATCTCATATCGCACTGACCGCTACAGTTGAGCCATTCACATGTATTAATTCTGAACCTCCTCTAGGCCGAAATGGGTTAATATTTAAAGGGTGATTCCTAGTTTTTCCATGAATATGCATCGTGTTCTACAATTCCATTTATTATTCCTTTTTCTGAGTAAGCTCTCCATTGTACTTTGCTATGGTTATATTAATTGCTGCGATAAACCTCTTTGGGTAATAGTTAAAATTATTTTTAGTTTCAATTTCTCTTCGATTGGTATTTTGCTGTATTTCAGTCTAAATAGAAGATTTTCCTCTATTTCATATGTTATAGGGAGATAATTTCCACTTTACGTACATTTAAAGATTTACGCTATATACCACACAGAATAATTTAAAGATAGGCTTTGGATTGCCGTAGTTGTTGCTAAAACTACGACGCACACCTTTTAACCATTCTAACGCAACGCACTTTCCGATCTTTAAGCTAGATCTTCATTAAAGTATAATCCTGATATAACGTATGGTTAATATTAAACCACAGATCAGTAGATTATTATATGTTTTACTCTCTTCTGATGTAAGATATATATTACTACCATTAACCCGTCCGTTAATATTCATCTTAGTGGGTTATTTTTAGAGTGTTAATTTTGTTAGCATTTTATCGTTATGATCATGAGGTTTCTGTGTTGTATGTCTAACACAATCTTTTACAATTAGTCAATACTAACACACAAAAGTATGTTAGATGAGATTGCCTTTCGCATCTTGATTGAATAATTTAACCATACAGATTCAATATGAGCCCAATTAGTTAAGAGTGCAACACTCTCTAGGCCTCGACTCGATGTCTCCTAGATGATGTCTTCATTTAAAAATTACTTTCAAGTTTGATTAAAACACAATATCACCAACGAGCAAACATCTTGTTATCGGTGGCAACTACTAGTGTTCGATAATGCTTCCTTACGTGGGATCTCGCACCATATCGTTCTACTTATCTATATTTTACTAGTCTTTAAAGATTGTATGGCACCATATTATAAATAGAGCACATTAAAATAAATTTTCAAATTGATTAAGTTATAAGTGTGCATAAGTATTGATTGAGAAGAAACTATCTGTATTAGCGATTGACAGAAAGGCAAAAAATAACTTACATATTAATATACGTTTTTAGTGTGGATTTCTACTGCCCACACATTAATCTTCTTGTCGATTAGTGGTTCACAGGAGCGAAGTAGTATGTTCTATATTTATTCTACACTCCTTTACAATACAAGTCTGGACTGTGAGGGATGGAGGAACATAGCATCATCTTGCACTGCCACAATCACTTGGCACGCATAACTATCTCGCAATTTGAGACATCAATGTCTTAAACATTTTAATAGCAAAAATGATTAAATCAACGGCAATGAAATTCATGGGCAAAAGCAATAAGATCATTAATTAAAGGCAAACACATCAATGTTCAAGGCCGTTAGTGGTCCTTTTCTATTCCTCTTTATAGGTTTTATCGATTGACCTACACTCTTTGACCATCATCTTTATCGTCGTATTTTTCGGTTTAACGGATCTGATGTCTGGTAACATTTCGATCATTGAAGCATCTGTGCTAATCGACGTTTTAACATGCTGTTCGATGTTGGTTCGACACCTCCATAATAATCTCTGGATAAGTATCTCATACTGTCCTAGCTGCTTTTTTTAGCACAAGATAATTTTTTACCTCCTGGATTTTAAACATAAGGGATGGCCCGTCTTCTGAACAAATCGAAGCATGAAAAATCCACCTAAACCATACCCCCCTCTTCTCCATTCTTGAACCCCTGAAGACTGCGGTTCTTTCAAAATTATTATTATTTAAGCGGAGCTTCCTTCTAATTGGTGTTACTTTACACAATGTCTGGTCATGTCGTGAATGGTATCTTTACCGTTCTACATCGCCTTATATAAGGTACGTTCGGAACTTCAGTTGGGTCTTCTCAATGGTAAGTAGTGAACATTAGGTAAACTTATGATTTTAATGCTTTTAGGAAAATGACTATTCTCCTTTAAACTAAGAGCTTTAGTAATTCGCCTTAGTCGTACTGATGGTCTATAATTATCTGTATAACATATGGCCATATCCAGGATCTTGAAGACATCTTAGATAGGCATGCATACAAAATGTATTATGAAGTCACGGTGTCATTTTTTGTGACATACTCTTCATCGTTTGGTATATAATCGCATTAGGTCTTTAGAGGTGTTTATTATTTTCGCGTATACTTTTTGTATATATTGTGAGTAAATAATCAACTACGAAATCCAAACTGAAGGCGGAAAATAAATAAACTTATATCTTTCAGGTTCACGTCCTTATGAGATTTTATGGTGATTAACACGTTATCTTCGTTAACAGGTTTATTAACAAGAAACACTAAATTCTTTACATAACTAACTTGCTTCAAATTTTTTGTTTAAGTCTAATGGAACACCTCGTGTCTAGATTTTATAGACGACCGTTGTTTTTGAAATAATTTTCGTTAGAAATATTCATTCTTGCCTCGTTTGAGATTTTAAATCCAGCGTATCTATATATCTATATATCATTATCAACATTTCTAAATATCGTAACGGCCAAATTTGTAACCAGGTATATTCTCTATACCAACATCGAGAATTATTTCACTTTAATCCTGCTCATAACATTTCTCGTTTGAAAGTTATAGGGTTCAACCCTAACTCTGTGTATAAGTACTGGATATTCCTATTCTTAATCTGTTCCGGATGTAAGATCCCAACTTTAGAAGCCAGAAGATGGGCCACGCCGTTAAAATAGAAATTGATTTCACTCTCCCATGTTCCTAAAGTAAACTGATCAGGTGTTTCTTAATTTCAGCTAGTCATTTATTATAGCTGTTATAACTTCATAGGGTTATTACCTATCCATTTTGAACAAGATACTGTTTATTTTTTTACCTTTTCCTATTTAGATCCTACTATTTTTCTATTTTTATCATCTCATGACTTCTTAGGATACAATTGTATTTTCTTCCTGTATTTTCTTTGTTTATAGAATCCCCCTTTTATTTTTTTTCCGTCTTAATCCTACTCGAGTATAGTATATTATTTTTATACCTGTCTCTAGGAATCTCTGATACCTGTTTTCTATTTTTACAAACTCTCTCGACTCATCCCTGACTTCAATACCTTTTCTTGAAATTTTCATTCTAGTTCCCTGGGATACTCTTTACATACCCATCTACTAACTTTAATCTACCCTCGTGTTATACTTCTCTCAATTTATCTCGCCTGAGCGGATTGATTAGGTACAATCGGTTTTTGTCTTTTACCATCTCTTTATAGGTGCGTATTCTTTAAGTGTTCTAAATGTTATGAGACCTGGTTTTATAGAGTAAGCTCAGAGTCCTGTAAGTATATTCTATTATTATTTAAATGTATTTCATCCCACATAAATATTTTCTTTCTTTTAGTTCTTTTGTGATTCTTTCAACTATTGCGGCTTTATTAACTGAAAATGTTGTAATTACCCATTGTCATACTCAGTAATTATTTTCTTGAATATCCTCTTTTACTAAAAATTCTGTACCCGTTATCTGGTCACACTACATTTTGGGATAAATCTGTTCATACCTTAATTTTATACCTATCCTCTGCAAACTGCTGTATGCAACTGTCTTTTTGATTTTTATCTTTGTAAAAACCTTTAACCCATAAGTAATCTGGAATTATACATCTATCACAAAAGAATGTATTGATAATATGCAATTTGTTTAGTATTATTATTTTTAATCATATCACTGTGTTGTTGCAGTTACTTTTTCAATTAACTGGGTGTTGCTATATTTTGTTTTCCGTGTATTGGAATTTTTTCGTATAGGTTTTATGAAGGGTAAAAGTCGTCTCCGCTTCTATATTTTTCAATTTCCTTTTACTAATTTTGAAGGATTACTTTGAAGCAAACTTCTTGAAAAACTTTCTCCGTAACTGTAATGTGCAATTCGTTTCACATCAAAGTAATATTTATTCGACCCGCGCTTCCTTTGCCCTCTTCCGCGATGAATTTCACTAATGACATTAAGCAATAAAATTTTATTTCCGTTTTTACTGAATTTAGGTTGATATAAAATCAGATGTAATATGAATCATGTATTCTGTATAATTTTTTTATTTTATCGAGAAATATACTTATTCAACCTATTTTAAATTACATCAGATACTTATAAATTAAACTATCTCGAGTAGAAGGTGGTCATCATCCATAATTTATTAAACTTATCAATTTTGTAAACTTACAGATCATATAAAAAATTAATCATTTAATAAATAATCATTGCCAGTGCTAATCTCACTTTGGTATAGTATTTAGGTCTATTGTATGATTTTTTCTTATTCGTCCCGTTCTTGAACGTAATGTCCCTCTATTCTTATCAACCTTTATTACTATCTCGTAGTCCGCGAAGGATAGTACCATTAGCAGGTATCTGTAATGCATCAGGTCTAGGTGTTCAAGTCGGAATATTATTCCTCTAGATAACGCTCATATTTGTTAATTTCATGGATAAACTTTCTTGGAAAATAATAAGTCGCGAAGTTCTTTTGTTTGATATTCCTGTTCGCACACCTGTACCAGGGACCTCTCCATTCCACGGAGATGATTCGGATATATCTTAAAGTCTAACAATATTCGAACCTAGCCTATTAGACTCTTTTCTTCTCAGTCAATTTAATGATCTCTTGAACGAGATCATTCCATAGTAATCTTGACTTTTTTTTAAATATATTTATTTATTAGAGTTACTATCCAACCGTTTCTCTTACATTACCTTAATGGTACAGGTAAGCTTTCCTGGAGTATATGTCAAAAATTAGCTTCTCTTTTCACCCTAGGCTTAGTATCTGTTGTTATTAGCTGTTATCTTTCTTTGGTGATTATTTAATAAAAATCTTTTTAAAGTCAACTATTTTTGTATATGGCGTTTTTTGATATAGGATTTCTTTGTCTTTTCATTGAATGTTATCGTTGGATGTTTTAACTATTTGCTGCAGTTCCTCTCATTTAATTATTATCTGTTCATACTTGAGGGTCATATTAAATCTCAAATAGGCTGTTGTTTGTTGATATCAATGGGTGCTAAGGATTATATCCGATCTGATGTTGATGAATGTCTGGTAGAGGTTGGTCGAACTGTTGTTGTTGTTGTTGGGGTTGTTGTTGCTGATTGTTTGTTTGTTGTTGTTGTTGCTGCTGTTTTGTTGCTTGTTTTGCTGTTGGTGTAGAGGTAAGGTTCCTGTGTTATATTCAACATGCTCATAATCGTTTGTATTGGGTAAAACCAACTACCTTTCTTTTCACTCTATGTCTTTGATGGGTCAATTGCCCACATTTGGTTATCAAAAGTGGGGCGATACGGAAAAGAGTTTAAAGTCAGGAAACATTTCTACCTTGTTCTTCTGGAACGCCTTTCTCTGTATCATATTTGACTTTTTTTTTAATTGTTTTTAGAGGCTTTCTTACGTTCCCTCGACAAGTTTTTCTCTCATTTTGAGGATATTTTACTATGACGTACGTACGCTTATCCTTCCTGATAGTGTCTCTGTTATAATAGGAAATTTTGCAGTCTCTTGAATATATCGATTTAGTGTCATAACTTTGCTATACCTCTATATGGATAAGAATATTTGTTTATCTATCATCCTCTCTCACTCAGAGCAAGTTATAATGTTTTGTCATTGCAGGTATTCAGTGGTTTTTATACATATATTCTTCTCTATAAGAATTGATATATATTGTGCTACTCAAGGTCGCTCATTATTCAGGTATGATAACATACTGTCATCAATTCTCGCTTAGGTAAGTTATTTGTTACCGCACGTATACACTCTATATTTTGCTCACTGTCTATTTAAGTTGGACTGAGTCTCGTGCAGAGTAAAACTAAACCACATGAGGATAGAAAGATGCTAACTTATCTTTCATTATTATCTTTTTAGAGTATTGTTTCACGCTGAGTAGGGAACATTTGGTAGTCACAACATTTGACCTGAGGCTCATATACTCACTTCTTTGGTTCCGATACAAGATTAAATATCTTGTGTGTTTTATATTAGATACACTATACCTCCATGATACTATTTAAGACTTAACCTGATGAAAGATTACATCCTGCGTATATCAATAAATACCTTGTGACTCGCTTTTAACATTGACTGAGTGACGCTACACTGTGAACACGCTAATTTCTTGACTATATTATATCCTCATTCAATTTATGCATCAAATCATCATTAGGGTATTTATATAATTATTTTTATGTCCTCTGGTAAATCATTGAAGAGCTTTTTAATGTCATTAATAGTACCCCTATGTGGATTTCGATTCACAATCTTTGTAAATCTTTTAAACTTTTTCTTGGTAAAATACATTGTAAACACCATAATTTTGATTTTAACATGGAATAAGGTGTTTACGCAATCACTCGACAATCTTATTAATGTTTAATTTACAGAAAGGTTTATGTCTTCTCACATCCACAGTAGGATACAAGTATCAACGAGACCAATGTTAAGCAGGTGGTTGTTCGGAACATAAATTTATACCAAACGTCCTAATTCTTAATAGATTTGACCTCCGATAACACTATTGAAAATAATGAAAAGGGCTGCACTTATAGTATATTAAAGGCTTTTAAAATAAATACTTGGGTTTGATTTCTTTTCCCTAGTTTTTTTTTTCAAAAAAGAATTCTTTAATTTATTTACCAAAAAGTGAAAAATATTGTACTTGAATACAAATAGATCAAATAGATGAATTTGAATATTAAGTTGTTGCAATATGTTTTCATATATATTCCTCATTTATCATACACTGCTCCATTTTCCACGAGGGGCAGTGGTATGGATGTTATTGATTTTACTGATTTACTTGGATTTAGGGTATGTAAGAATCGTTACAGATTTTAGTTTAAAAAATTTGACCTTAATTCAATAGATCTATAGATCTATTATTAACCCCTTAAAAGGAGGGGAAATTATACATAAATTGGTTGGTTTTTTGAAATTTACTTGATTTTACTTGATTTTAGGGTAATTGTTAAAATAGTTACTATAATTTTAGTAAAACATAGAGTATACAACTATACTATAGACAATAGACATAAAGATGACAATAGTCTATAGAGTGACAGGAGGGTAGGTTTGGGTGGCTTGATTTACTGTCCTTTGGTCTTAGGGTATTGTTTAATTAACATGGAAATTTGTTTTATTATAAAAAATATGACCTTACATTCAATAGATCATTGTTATGATCATATTTATTGACTTCGATAGCTTGGCAAATAGATCATATGGGGACAGAGGGTGGTTTGGATGATGGTAGATTTACCTGATTTACTGATTTATTGGGTATGTAAATAACGTAAGAAAATTTTTTAAACTGTTGATTGTCTATACATTGTTCAAATGCTTAAAAGAAAGTTAGTAGAGCGCATTTCGCAGAGAGAACAAGAGATGCACTGTTATGAATAAATAATAATTATAAAAATAATAAATTTTTTGAAATTTAAAAAAAAATTAAGTGTAAAATCAGAACAACGTTTTGCATTCCAATACAGTACACCTTTGCGCGGCATCTGTTACATGCGGTTTATCCTCGCACCCCGGCAGGTGTCCACGAGTCCCCGACGCGTCGCGGCGCGTCCGGCGTCGCCGACCGGCGAGCGCGCACTGCGGTCGGCGCTGAAGCCGCCTCGATGCGAATCTCGCGCCGGCGCGGCGCTCGCGTGAAGTCGCGCAATCGCTATCGCCGCTGGGCGTTTCGCGGCGGCATTGCAGCTTGGCTGGCGCGCCTCCGCGGAGCGGCCGGCGCCTGCCGCCGGGGCATTTTCGGCTGACTTGCAGGAGCGGGAAGTGGAGGCTAACGCCCTTTTCTTGCTTATGAGTGGAGTCTCAAACACGCTTCTCTAGTAAGCGAACTCTACAATTGGCTCGTGTTATATAACACATATTATTCTTTAACTAGACACAACATTATTAGTTATTATTATTACGAGAATGAAATTTAATTACTCGATCACTCCAATTATTTGCATATTTGTTTCTTATTCCGGAGCCAGTGACCACCAGGTGGCATTATCATGTTCACATTCTATATTACTTCTCCTCTGCCTGTCAGATCATCTTCTCGCATATCTTACCGTTATTTTTATTCTCCTTCAGCCTTCTTTCATTACTTCTCTCTATATGTATTTTTAGCTTAAACCTGTTGCCTACTTTTTATTTTCAGATCGGAGCACAGCTTAGTTAATATACGTACCAATAACCAACTTTTAAGGGTGGAGTCCCATAGATCATCCATAAGCAACGTGAACATTATTATGATTGGCTACTCATAATTCGAACTCTTTACGTATCCTCGATAACCCTTATGAAACACATCCAAGATTGTTGTTATAACGAATGTTTATTTAACTCGGCACCTTATTGCAGTGGTCTCAGCACGTTGCCGGAGCTTCAACTCGCACGATTCACATATTCCAGTACCTAAGCCCCCAGCTACCTTGGAATACCTTGCCAAAAATTTTTCCAGCTCATTATTTTACAAACACTTTCGATTTTTTAAAGGGGGGTTTGGGGGCACCTTCGTGGATCCCACGTGGGAACTATTCCTCGTCTACGACAAGGTTACGTCTTCCAATCTAACTACCGGCCTCCAAATCTTAATTAGCAAGGTAACTAAGTGATAACTTATGCGAATTATACTTAACACATAAATGCAGTATATTAGAAGGATTACTTATATTATAAGGAAGCTCAGAAACCGGATGTCGAAGAAACGCATACTCTTCGGTGGGCACACCCATTGACACTCAACAAACAAATAAATATAATCAACTGGTTAAATTATAATATAAAGTAAATAATAAAGTTAATTAATAATTTATATACTCACAATAAGTAAGATAGATTATATATAAAATAATTCTCTATTATATATATAATAATAATTAATAATAATGACCTCAAAATAAACTCTCTTAGAAACTGAGACCTGGAGTCAGATGCCGGAGATGGCGGAGCTGGAGTCAGAGCTCACGAACGTTACGAGGATTCACGGAGTTCGGGTTTGGAGTCGAGGCCACAGTCGGCCCGTCTGAATTATGAGATACTCCGCTGCATTCATACAAAATATTTCCTTCGAAATAATAATGAATAATAGTAATTAAATCAAATTTATCTACTATATATAATTAAAAAATAGCTTATTCAAACACTCTAGACCTCTCAAACACAAGTACAAATACAGAAAAAGGATCATAGATTCTAATAACATCAGACTAATACCTTCGAATTTGATGCTCACTGTTGTGTCTGTATAAGTGATTGGAGCTCTTTAACGGGACTATCAATCTTCCCTTATATACCAATCTATATAAACATTATTATTATTCATATTCATTATAGAGAAGTATCGTTGGTCGTCTTGATTTACTGCGCAGTAGATGGTATTTCTCTCATAACTACTTTTTTTGTTAGTATAGACACTTCTTTGTTAACAGTTTTTGGTTGGAAAAGCGAATTAGAGATTTCCCATTTCATTAATTAATAACATATGCGATCACATGATCTTATCTTTGCAGGTAGCTTGGTATTGGGGGTCTGGCAATAATAATGATCATTATTTATCACTCTCTATATGATATATATATATTTAATATATAGTATTTGTATTATATTTATATTGTTTATTTTATATTATATTATATAGTTATATATTATATTATTATATTTATATATATTTATTTATATTTATTTTATTGTTATAAGTATTTTTATTATATTATATATTTATGGTTATTTTTTTTATTTGTGATTTATATTTATTATTATTATATTATATTATATTTATTTACCCATTAATTTTATTTTGTATACTTGTCCGTTTCAATTAAGCTTCTATATTTACAGAGACTGTCTGTTGTCACATCACACACACACACCTGCAGACACACATTATATTCTTAAGTTATTAAATTATTATTAATTTATATATTTATTTATTATTTATTATTGATTAATTTATTTATTATTTGATATTATCTATTATTATATTATTATTATTATTATTATTATGTATAATATTATTATTATATTATTATATTATTATTATTATTATTATTATATTATATTGATATTATTATTTTAATTATTAAAATATTTATATTATTATTTATTATATATTATTATTTATTATTATTATTATTATTATTATTATTTATTTATTTATATATTATTATTATGTAGTAGTAGTAGTAGTAGTTTAGTAGTAGTAGTAGTAGTAGTAGTTAGTTAGTTAGTAGTAGTTATTATTATTTTTAGTAAGTAGTAGTAGTTTACGATAGTTTAGTAGTTTAGTAGTATAGTTGTTAGTAGTAAGTAGATTTGGTCTGATTATCGACAGTCGTACAGACAGACCGTGTCTCTTCATTTAGAGGGGTAAAATAAATCTGTACGTTGTGGATTAATTTGATCCATCTGCTTGAGCGTTTTATTAACGCATTCAATTGGCGTTTGAGCGCCCTCAAAAGTCGCAGTTGTTTTAAATCCTAATATATTGAAGAGTACAGATTATTATTAATATTATTATTATTTATTATTATTATATTATTATTATTATTATTAATTATTTTATATTATTATTATTATTATTATTATTATTATTATTATTATTTATTATTATTATCATTATTATTATCATTATTATTATTTATTATTATTATTATTAATTATTATTATTACTTATTATTATTATTATTATTAATTATGTATTATTCATTATTATTATATTAATTATTATTATAGTTTTTTTCAATGGAAAAGTTTAAAAAGAAGAATATATTTAATAATTTTTGGACTTGGCGGTTGCTAGACATTTCGTATGTAAATTTGTCCACTGCCGTGAGTCACCGGTTGGCAACCTTTAAGAGGAAAAAACATCCTACGGCCTTATTACCACGCCATTCTCGATCAATCAAAGTCATAAAAATCCTGACCGGGCAGCTTCACACTTTTCAACAGATGTTACCAGCTGAATCAATTCTGGAATCAATTCTGAATCTTAATTTGTCCACAACTTCCGTTTCTTTATTCTGGGATATACCAGTTTTTCGCTCTATAATTAGTATGACTTCGAAAATGGTTCCTATCCAACCACTCATCAAAACCACCAAAACAATTTTGTCCACCACTGCAAGAAAATCGATGTTTTTCGTGTATTTTGCTATTAATATGTTAACCGATACTCAGCTTTCTTGAAAATGAAAACCTTCTCCGATCAAGAAAGATCTGCCGATACATTACATACTTTTTGTATGAAACTCCGCCCATTTTTGTTCGGATTATTAGAAATTGCAAAAAATGAAAATTTTTTTATTTTTAAATTTGGAAAATGAATTTTTTTGAGCGTTTTTGTTTATTATATTTTAATTTCAGTTTATTTAATATTTATTTTAGTTTCTTTGTATATAAATTTTAAAAAAAAATATTTTTTTCTTTTTTTGAAAACTGAGACGAGTTTCACATAACAAATTGGCTAGCGTAAGAGGGGGGGGGGTCTAAAAAACAATTTTAAAGAAAGGAAGAGAAAAGAGGACATAAAATTAGAGGAAAGAAGAATAAAGGCTTTTTCTATCCAGGAATATGGAATCGTAGCCCGGAATCGGAACTTGGAGTCGGAGCTCGCAATCGGAACTCTGACAATCGAAGCCAGGAATTGAACTCTGAACGGAACTTAATCGTAGTACGGAAATCGGAACTTTGAGTCGGATCAGAATCGGAAATCTGTATCGGAGCTCGTAAATAATAGAAATGGGACTCTAATTTGGAACCTAAATGTGTGGAAAACGGAGTCTTGATTTCGTGAAATCGAAATCGAAGTCGAATTTGAACCTAGCATCGTGGATTTTTGCGTGATCGGAATCAAATCGAAAACCAGGGTTGAATGTACAAATTCATAAGTAGAAGGAATGAGACTGGATCGAATTTGAAATCCAAATAGTCTGCATTCGGAACCGGTACATCGTATCCGGAGCATTTATTTCCCGATTCCGCAGCCCTTGATTTCTCAAGTTCTAACATCAAAAATATTGAGAATAACGAAATGAAAAGTTAATTTTATCATACAGTTTAGGGTTGGTCTACGCACACGCACGCACGCAATCAGGTGAGCAGTTCGCTTATTTTTTTGTGCGTGCATGCCACTCAATTTCATGTCCCAAGTGAGGTTTCGTTTTTTGGAATGGGTGCGGTACGGGGGCGCGTGACTTTTGAATATTAGAGATGAGGTGCGGATTGTGGTACGAAAAAAAATGATTCGTGTGTGGTTTGCGGTGCGGTGCGGTGCGGTGTAAGAAAAATTCGCAAGGTGCTCGACCAACCATAATCAGTTTATACTGGCCGAACAAATAATAAATAGGGCTACAGGTACC
The DNA here is from genome assembly GCA_015478945.1 of Trachelipus rathkii. NCBI lineage: Eukaryota > Metazoa > Arthropoda > Malacostraca > Isopoda > Trachelipodidae > Trachelipus > Trachelipus rathkii. The sequence goes on from JABUQX010092964.1 coordinate 12,686, forward strand.
ATTTAAGTTTTCCAAATTTATTGACTCTCAATATGTATGAACTGTATAGTGATATAAATAAAAAAATATTTTGAGTCATATTAATAATAATATATAATAAAATAAATATAATAATAATAATAATAATAATATATATAATCAATAATAATGAATAATAATAATATATAATAATAATAATAATACTAATAATAATGCTATATAATAATACTAATAAAATAATGATAATAATAATAATAATAATATATAATATAATAATAATAATATAATAATAATAATAATAATAATAATAATAATAATCAATAAATAAATATAATATAATAATAATATAATGGAATAATAATAATAATAAATAATGAATAAAAAAAGAAAAAAGAAATAATTTTTTAAACCGTGTTCAAATTTCATTATAAGTTCCCAAATACAAAATGAAATAATTGAATTATTTTCGTTAGAATTAGTTTTTCCAGAGAAGCGATTATTGTGAAATCATTTAACGGTATAAGATGTCATTAATACATTAAAAGGTGGTCGTTAGTACATATGAAGGTGTCATTAATGTCCATTTAAAAGGGTCTTCCTTTCAGTACATCTAATACATTTAAAGGAGTCATTATTGGTGTGCATTCGTCAAGAAGACACGTGACTACCAAGTTTGCAAAAACTGGAGGAAAAAAAAAAAAAAAAAAAAAAAAAAAAAAAAAAAAAAAAAAAAAAAGCATTTACGAATAAAACATATGTTTTATCTTTCATTGAAGAATCTGAATACAGAATCGACCGTTTCGAAAAAGTGAAGCAGAAAATGGAGCATAAATAATATGGAAGATAAAAAGTAAACACAAAAGCAAAAACATTTTTTCGTCATGGTCATTATTTGCTTTGCTTTCGAAACTGTTTTGAGGCACAAATCATGGCTAATAACTTTGGAAAGACTTTGTTTTAATAGGGGAATGGTGACAATCACAGAGTGACATGGTAGCAAGGGACAAAGATATAGTAGAACAGACACCCTTCACAACAAATCACGCTGAATTGAATAAATCGAAAAAAAAAAATTATTATTGAATATATAACAAATGTTATTCATTTTCCTTTTAATGTTTCTCTATCGAGAATCGTTGCCTAAATTTAGTCAATTTTTGGTATTTATCCCTGCTAGGCTTTTAAAGCATTTTTTTATTTTCGGTTAGGTTAGGTTAAGTTTGGATAGGTTAGGTGGGGACGAATAGGCTAGGTTAGGTTTAGTTAAAGTTTTAGGTTAGGTTAACTCTGGTTAGATTTAGGTTAGGTTGCAAGAAAAATGCTATATTTTTTTTTTTTTTTGAATTAAAAAATTTTTTTTTTACTTTGAAAAATATATTAATTAGGTTTTAAACAAATAAAGCTAAAAAAAAAATTATTAAAAAAGTTCATTTTTAAAAGCAAAGATATTCAGGGAACAGGAAAAAAAAAGGCTCGAATAGGATTCATGCTTTATGAAAACGATATGATAATATATAATTAATATATTATATATATATTATATATATATATAATAAATATATATATATAATATATGATATTATACTATATTATTACTATATATTAATATTATATATATATTAATTATATTATATATATATATATAGTATATATATAGAATATGTATATTATATATATAATATTATATATATATTAATATAGTATATATTATGTACTATATTATATTATATATATATATATATTATTATATAATTATATAATATTAATAATTATATATAATATATATATTATATATATTATATAGTATTATGTGATTTTGGGATGGGAAAATATTTATGCTTAGTATTGTAACATAAACTTAATTGCAGATTTTTATGTTCAATAGTTTTCATAATGAACTCTTTTCAAATCGGATGATTTTTTTTTTCGTAAACACCCTGTATTTATATATATATATATAGTATATATATATATATATATATATATAATATATATACTTATATATATAATATATTTATATATTATATATATTTATATATATATATATATATATCAATTAATGATATAATATAGAACTATGGTATTATAATCTAAAACTAGGATAGCTCTGTAATTAGAGTATAAAATATTTATGCTATTTTATATCTGATGATTGCACTAATTAATTATTTTTAGTGTCCAAGCACTTTTAAATTCATTAACAATATATTATTTTTTTTAACCATCGCTCACAGGCAGAGCCCTATTAATTCTATAATGTAATCGGTATTTTGATATATATAATAATAAATAATAATAATAAGATAATAATAAAATTAATCTAATAATAATAATAA
>JABUQX010092964.1:25000-32500 GCA_015478945.1 Trachelipus rathkii
ATTGATGTACCTCTTCAGTTGCGCCAAACATGTGGTTTATGCATGTTGATGGGGCTCCTGCAAACTTTAGTGCTGCAGTTCGTAAACACCTGAATGAGACCTTTAATCAATAGATAGGTCGAGGTGGCCCAGTTTCGTGGCCAGCAAGGTCACCAGACCTAAATTCTTTAGATTAATTACTTTTTTGGGGACAGTTAAAGACCTTAGTATACTTTATCTAATCGACAACCAGTTGAGACCTACGGATTAAGGATGTATGAACGAAATTGAAGCGATCAAACGATCCTGGGAATATTTTGAACGGGTCGACAATCGATGAGAAGACGCTTGGACGCGTGTGCATTGGAAACAACGGAGGTCATTTTCAACATCATCTTAGTCTTTTGTATCATTTGTAGTGCTTTAGAAACAGTATGTTTTTATGTTGTACAAATTAAACCTATCATACAATAATAATATGTTTATTTTCATCTCCTATTCTGAATTAGTTATTCGTTCCTCAAATACTTTTAACGTCGCCATTTTTAAATTTAGAGTTTGTAACTTACTTGGTTTTGTGATACAAGATATTTAGTAAAAAACACATAAAGGCAGCAGACGGAAAACTAAGCACATTACGTTACCTTTATAGGTACTTTTACCTTTATTTTTGCATTTCTCTATCAGTTACCAAAATTTTTACCATAATTTTGAATCACGTGTATATATATATATATATATATATATATATATTATATATAATATATATAATTATATATTATATATTATATATTTATTATATATATATATATATTTATATATATATATATATTCAAACTTCACTTTAAAACAATTGAAAAAGCGCAAACCTATATATACCTCGGGGATACATCAAAAAATATAAACACCTGAAATCCTGAAATATCAAGCTTGATCAAACAGTGAAACCTACTCAAAAAATCAGCACAAAGAACAATCACCATAAAACACATCATAAATTTAAAGATAAAAGATGTACAAAACTACCCAAACACACACTTCGAATAATTTTCAACCCATCTAACAAAAAACTACAAAACACAAACAATAATAGAATGTGAACTTAATATAAACATTAAACAACGCAAAAACACGCCACTACCATTTTCTGTGAATTTTATCAAAATTCGGTAACTCAAACTAAGCACAACACAAAACAATATACAACACCTGTCGCAACTATTTCGCAAAACAGTCCATTATCAGTTTCAGTTTCAAAGACCCCTAAAATATCAGATCCTTTAGAAAAGAAGGAAGAACCTTCAACACTGATCCCTAATTCCCTTGACTCTCATGTGTTTTTAAAACACAGTTAAAGAACCCTCCAAAACTCACAACAACCGGTACTGATAATCTCAAACATCCACATTAAACTCTTAGGAAATACCGCGTAGTTCATTTAGCACACATTACAACAGTTACTTGAATTTAATCAATTCTTCTCTGGAAAAAAGACGAATTATCATCCCAGAAAGTTAAAACCAATAAAGACTCTCAAACTTCTTCTTCCCTATCACCCAATTTCAACATACTATTCCCTCTGTGTAACTCTAGAAAGCTCATACCTGAATAGAATAAAACACATCATCCCAAACAAAGTTTTCAACATGGCTTTCCAACAAACATCAAACTAACAACCTTCACAAACATTATACACACCATAAATAATATAACAGATCGGCCTTAAATTCAGACCACACATAAACTTTACTCATAGTGATCGACATAAACAAGGCTTTCGGCACAGTCTCCAGACACAATCTAATACACAAAATAATGAAATCAAGCATCCTCACAAATTTAAAGAAATGGTTATCAAACTTCATATCAGGAAGAACAGCTCAAATAAATCATTAAAAGAAATCACAACACAGAAAACTTAAAACCGATATACCATAGAGAATACTATCTCTACTTTTTCAACCTACTTCACAGCAGATCTCCCATTCCAAACAGACACAAACATAACAACTTACGCGGATGAATCACCATAAGATACGACACACATAGAGTCTAAACATAGGCACCTCCTAAACCAAAATACATCAACCAAATCAAACTGATTAACAAACAATAAGAATGTTTCTGTTTCATCAACAAACAAGCTCTATACACACTATCACAAAGATCGCCAACGTCAACTACATATCCAAATTTCATAATAACACGCTAACCCATAGCAAAACATTTCCAAACAATAGGAGTACACTGGACACCCTTAAACTTTTTACAAAGCACACAACGAAACATAAACATAGAAACAGGAAAACTAAACATTTTAAAAACCATAGCAGGCACTACATCAAATAGCAACAGATATCCAGCAACAAATAATAAAACAATTTAATCCGCACATCACTGAACTACACGCTCAGCCGGTATGCATCCTATTCCCAAGGGAAACATTAGAAAAACTCCAAACAACCAAAACAAAATCATCGAATTTAACCCTTAACATATACTTACAATACCTTCAAAATAATTCACGACATTATTGAACAAAGATACTAAATAGAAAAAAGAGCCTATTAAATGAATAGACACTCATTTTATGCTAAAACACAGCACTAATGCACCTATGTCACAGTTACACTCTCTAACCCACTCACCACAGACTAGAAAACAAACCTCATTTTCCCCAGCCTTAATTATACAAACAAACCCTAAGTAACATCCAACCACAAAACAACACCTTATACACCAAACAAATACACGCACACTAACAGACAATATTTAAGAAATCGACAACAAACAATATACTAAAACGATCACCCACTAGAAATAGTACTCAAATTTAACTCGCTTCCAATAACCACCCAGTCATCTTTAGTCAAATTGATACGGTCACCACCCAAACTTGCAATACTACAAAAATAGATTTCAAAGATTAAAACCAAACTATCTCAAATATATGCATAAAATGCAAAAAGGTTTCGGAACTCCGGAAAACTGTGTATCACTTCCTCCTAGTCTGTCCCTCTAACCATCATCCCAGAATAACCTGGGATCAGCTTAAGCGATCTGTGGAGGATGCCGGAGGTGGCGGCGGGGTACCTTAGTGAGGTGTGGCCACTCTGATGAGGGTGGTCAGTGGCGAGAATATAGTATATATATATATATATATATATATATATATATATAGTTTATATATAATATATAGAAAATGTGTTGATAGAGATGAATATATACGATATGGATATTTATGTCTATATATATATCTATGAGGGTGGTGAGTGGCTAGAATATATTATATATAATATATATATATTATAATATAAACAGACCTGCTTGTGTGGATAAACTTTTATTCGTGCACTTTATGCTCCTGACCACAGTTGGCCCATGAAAATTTTCATCATCCATTTTTTCGTTTACATTTCGTGCATCGAAAATTCCCCCGAAACATCTTTTCTTTCCCCTTGATAAGGAGTTAGGCATTCGCCTTTTCGCTTGCCTAGAGTCAGGAGAATAGGTTAAATGTTATAATTGTATAGATCCAAATTGGCGGGAATGAAATTTCTAAAGATTCGCAACAATTATAGAAAAAATATTTTTTAAAGCAAGTAGCATGGTGAAAGAAGAATAATAGAAGATTACTATATTCTTGATTTTAACCAAGAGAAAAAAGGATATTTGGCTACAATGTTCATTTTTCTGAGGTTGTAAATGGTAAAATTAAACTGAGACAGAGTGCTAAAAAGGGAACTATACGGCTGGATACCAACTGAGAATGCTAGCAAGACCAGCAATGATATAGATATCACTATTGAAGGAAGTAAAAGAAGAATTAAAAGAAGAGCTGGAATCTAAAATAACACGGTTTCATCAACAAGTCGAGATGGCGATTCATAAAGCGTAAAGTTTTGTGCTTATTCGAGGAAAAGATAGGAAAAAGCAATAATAAATTATCAAGTGTGTGAAAAAAAATTCAATAATTTGAATAATAGTGCAAAATATAGGAATGGAGAATGGTGAAAAAATCCAGGAGGGGAATCGTAAAAAAAATATATCTAGTAGAGGAATGTTAAAAAAATATCCTGGAAAGGAATCATAACGGACGGACGCCTTGTGGCTATTTGAAGAAAAATAGGGAACAAGCGAAAGGTAAGCTTAAGACCTAAGGATAAACAAAATTAATCTCAACATGATAGGAGAAAAATATAGGAATGGAGATTGGTGAAAAAATCCAGATGAGGAATGGTAAAAAAAAATATATCCAGGAGAGGAATGTTAAAAGAAATATCCTAGAAAGGAGTGGTAATTATTTATAAATCCCAGAATTGCAGAATGTTATGTCTTTATACGTTTTTTGTTTATATTTAAGCTTTAGTTGCCGTTTCTTTAGACTTATAAACATTAAAAAAAATGTTTTTAAAAATTAAATTAAAAGAATGTTTTGTAAGATTTTAGATTTTCTTTTCAAGGTTCACAAATAATTAGAGAGAACCTTGGTCCCCAAAGTTCCTTTATTTGGGTACCTCCAAGCTAGTTATGTTGTAGGTAGGAAATGTTTCATTTTATGGGGTTAAATTTTATCTAAATAAATGCTTGTTTTTTTATATATTAAAAAATATCTTTAGGTGAAATAATCTGTACGCAAAAAATAAATTAATAAAATCAATAAAAATATCTTCTTTCTATTTCTATAGCAAATGTGTTAATCTTTATGAAGCGACAAAATACCTGCGGACACTCTTTTATGTGATGTCCTTTTCGAAAGCAGAGATGACACAAATAATTAGAAGGAAGTTTCCTGTTTTTCAATTTTTTTTCGAGGCCAAGGGATAAATCACTCATATGGTCAACGAGGTCACCTGAAAAAGATATACGTTACATCAAATGTCGAATAGTTAGTATATATACGGAAAAACCCCCCAGACTTCAATAAGAAACTTAATGTTTAGATATTCTTTATTCAGTTTTGGAAGTAAATGATCTTATTATTTTTCAAAGAAATATTCATTCTTTTTTCCGCCACGGTTGGGGAGGCCGGGGTGGATGACCCGTGACAAATCGGTAAGATCTTATAGTTAACAAGATCGAAAAGTTAAGGTTAGCGCTCCCTGTTAGCAAAGTGACAATTTTATCAAATTCCACGACATTGTATTTTAGATAAAAGAGAAGCAAGTTTATTAATCTTTATTATAATGTTTTTCAAATAACAGACCAGGTGCATTTTTATAACAAGCTATTTTATATTAATAATACCCTACTTTCTACCCCTTTTTTGTATTTAACATCAACATTTATAAAAAACATTACCTATGCTGTCGTTAAGGCTTCCTGAGTTTCCAGGACTTGTATTCCTCATATATCCATAGGCTGGAGGATCAGTAATACCGTTGATGTGGTTGATGGCTCCATGGCCTCCGTTAATGCCATTCAATGGAGTAAGTGATGATAGAGCTGACAAGTCAGATGATGTTAAGCCTCTTAGTAATGTGTTCAAGCCATTGAGCGCAGCTGCACTTCGCGCACCTCTTCTGGCGTTAATTCCAGATAGAGGATCTGTCCAGATCCATTTCAAGGAAGATGAACCAATGCCAGATGGAGAGAGGAGGCAAGGACATCCCTGTAGACCCATTTAGGGTTCTAAACTTGAAGATTCCATTGTTTCCAGCACCAATGAATTGGACCATGATCCCTGGATTAGTTTGCCCTGAAATTAAGTATATATATTATATATTATATATATCATATATATATATATATATTATAATGATATAATATAATATATATAATAATATATATATATTATATTATATATATATATATATATTATATCCCTAAAAATGGGGGGTTCCTTCCTTTACAACGTAAGTTTATGACAGGGAAAAGTGTGTTCCTGTTAATGTTTTCCCGCCCTTTTTTTTTTTTATATGTGGATACATTGAACGATAATTATTAAGGTCGACAGTACCTTTGCCTCTGTTCAACCTAATCAAGATGTTTTAGCCATCGAGGGGCGTGTTTGTTTTCGCTTACCTGTGGCTAAGATGGCAGATGAGAGATGTGTAATTTTTGTATGTTTAATATTGTATAATTTGTGGCATTGTTCTAGTGGTACGAATATTGAGATTAGCGTATTAACCACCAGGTCGGCCGTAAAACTATAGTTATATTATCATCAAGGAAATCTCCTATAGAACGGCAATTTTTTATCTCCAGTTCAGGTCGTCGCGGTTCAACGAACGGTTCGAGCCTCGTTTTGCATACTGCCGGTATAGGCGATAGCGATGGCGCGTAAACTCCAACCTCTATGATATATATATATAATATATATATATATATATATATATATATATATATATATATATATATATTATATATATAATATATATATATATATATATATATATTTCTGTGTGTGTGTGTGTGTGTGTGTGTGTGTTGTGTGTGTGTGTGTCTGGTGTGTGTGTCTTGTGTGTGTGTGTAATTAATACTCCCGTAGTGCCGCAATTACTAATGGGTTACTACCTATTTAACTGCCAGAAAAACATTCATAATGTATTTCAATGTCAACTTAAAAGGAAGTAAAGGATTATTATTCATGTTACAAACTTGTTGAAAAGATAACACGTGATGGATGAACAAGAAGGGCAAAGAATCAAACCTAACCCAATTCAAATAATCAACTTGTTGTTTCAATGTTCTAGTCAGACGCTAATATCAGTTCGTACCTAGTCAACACTCTTAAGACCAAATTCGATGCCAAATCAAGCCTAAACCAATTTGACCTTAAGTAAACCTAAACCAATTCGACCTATCAAGATTAAACCAATTCGACCTATCAAACCTAAACCAATTCGACATAATTAAACCTAACCATTCATATCCTGATCAAACCTAAACCAATTTGGACCTAATCAAGACCTAAACTCAATTTGTAAAAATTAAACGCTAAACCAATTTGATCTAATCAAACCTAAAGTAAATTTTGACCTAATCAAACCTAAACCAATTCGACCTAATGAAGCAGAGACTATTCGAAGCTTAATTCAACCTAATATAGATTTGCACCTCATTAATCTAAAATAATGCGAGTGTTGATTAAACCTAAACCAATCCGACAACATGAAACCTAAACCCATTCGACCCAAAGTCAAAACCCTAAACCATTCGGACCTAATCAATGACCTCAATCAATTCGACTTAATCAAACCCTAAATCAATTCGACCTAATCAAGACTTAAATTAAATTCGACCTAATGAAACTTATAAACAATTCGATCCAAATTCAAACCTAATACCAATTCGTACCGATAATCAAGCCTAAATTCATTCGACTAATCATACCTAAATCAATTCGAAACTAATCAAACTTAAATTAATTCGACTAATCAAACCTAAACCAATTCGATCCTAATCAAACCTAAATCAATTTCGACTAATCAAACCTATCCAAATCAAGTTGTATTGATGAGTAGTTATAATTGTTCAACTTTTCGAAACTCATACGTTAGATTTTTTTTTTGTTTTTTA
>JABUQX010092964.1:37500-40000 GCA_015478945.1 Trachelipus rathkii
CAACACAATTTCATTTTTTACCGCATACACTCCACTTCTTGCCACTAGGTGAGTTTCTAGTCCCTCTCGACCATATCTACTTTCTTTTTCTAACACTTCCCTCCTTTCCTAACTAAACCAATTCAATTCATATTCAGTCTTATTCTCACTCAGATATTTATATTATTATATAATATATATATATATATATATATATATATATATATAATATATAATATATATATATATATATATATGATATATATTAATATGTGTGTGTTGTGTGTGTGGTGTGTGTCGTACGATGATTGCCAGGCTAATGTATTAAGTAAAGTGTCTATATTTATTTTAAATGTGTGTGTGTGTGTGTGTGTGTGTGTGTGTGTGTGTGTGTGTGTGTGTGTGTGGGTTGTGTGTGTGTGTGTGTGTGTGTGATTTGCAATCGTCTTAAACATGTTTGAAATTCGAAAGCATTACTGGAACTTGCTACTAAGAGGGATCATTTTTTGTTGTCTCGCAACTTGTCTTTTTCAGTCACTTTTGTTATGAAGCCCAATCCGAAAATTTAAAACCCCTGGGAAAAAAAAATTTGGAAGAAAAAAAAAAAAAAACAAAAAAAAAGAGGGGGGGGGGGGGGGAGAAAATTTAGGGAGATTGGGGGGAGGAACATGTTTGTAGTTTGTTTGTATGTTTGCTTTTTTGATGTTGTTAACTAGATTTTTATCAATAACAAAGTAGGAAATATTTTAATCTTTATAGATATTTTGTATACTATATATAATATCTATATCTATATTTATATTATATATTAATACAGATATATAAACACACACACACATATATATAATATAAATATTATATATTCTTCATATATATATGTAAGAACATAAGAAATATAGGGACAGAAAGAAGCCACATGGACCTATCGAGACTGTCCCAGTCAAACCCACTAAACCAAACATGCTCTCATGGAAATCCACAAAGCACCCTAGGGCCTGTCAAATTCATGTAACTAAAATCCACCAATTTGGTCCTGTAGTCCAAAAAAAACGATAAATGTATACCCAAACATCACCTGGCCTTAATAACTAAGTTTATGGTCAATTACATGCAGTATAACATTAATAATACTGTATACTAAAAACAGTCAATTTGCTTCCGTCTAAATATACTATATGGATCCCAATCCCATCCATTATGCTATCCAACCCCTTTCTTAAATGTGCCAATCCGAGTCAACTCAACAACTTCCTGTGGCAAAACCATTTCCAAAAATTTAACAAACCTAATTGCTGTAATGCATGCTTCTTATGATCACAGAATGGCACTGCTTTTTCTTCTTTTTAATTTTCTTTTGTTATGCCCCCCTGGTCTCCCGTCGTGCTCTACTATGAAGAATTTTATTGGTCTCTGTATTTATCTAATAGATTGTAAAAATTTTTGTAGCTTGTACTAAATGGTCCCCTTGAGAAATTCGCGCCTTTCTACAGAAATACATTCCTAACTTTTTCAGCCTCTACCTCATAGCTCTTACCCTCAAACCAGAAATCATCCTTGTTGCTTTACGTTGCACTCTCTCAAGCATATCTAAGTCTTTCTTTAAATAAGGAGCCCAAACTTGTGCACAAACTCTATTATTGGCCTAACATAGCTATTATAGTTTACTTATTACTTCTTTGCTCTTGTAAACAACATTGCGATTTATATGCCCAGCATCTTATTAGCTTTATTCTTTGCTTCCAAACCAGCCTGATATACTTTCAAATTCTGCTTATAATCACATAATCCTAAATCTTTTCTTGGTCACACAGAGTATAATATATATATATATATATATAATATATATATATATATATATTATATATATATATATATATATTATATATAATATATGATATTATATATATATATATATATATAATATATATATATATAATATATATTAATAATTATAATATAAATATATATAATATATTATATATATATAGAATTAAACTATATATATATATATATATATATATATTATATATATATAATATATCTATATATATATATTATATATATTATATATATAATATTATATATATATATTATATTATATAATCCGGTTAAGATTATAAGCAATATTTTGTTACTAGACAAATGTAAATTTTTTATGTAAAGAGTATACATACAATACTCCATTGTGTCCTGGTTTATAATAAAATAAAATAAAATAAATTTCTCTTAAACAATAATTAAAATTTTAAACAGGTAAGAAAGGGCAACCCTTTTTTTGAAATAGGGATCCATATGGTTCAATATATATATATATATTATATATATATATATATATATATATATATTATATATATATATATATATATATATTAATTATATATTATATATATATATATATATATATATATATATATATATATATATATATATATATATATATATATATATTTAGTATTATATAATATTATATTATATGTGTGGTGTGTGTATGTGTGTGTGTGTAGGTGTGTGGTGTCCGTGT